>JAVQIZ010170525.1:0-27042 GCA_036023535.2 Galaxias brevipinnis | reverse complement strand
TGATAAATTCCTGCTTGGATGAATGAGACATATGGATATGGTCATTATAATAATGACTGGAATAATCAGACAGCTGGCTGGATTATTGAATTCACTTGTAGTTTTTACCTGACTTGTATGTTTTAATATGTCATTTTTTTGTAGGCACAGTTTTTTGTAAATCGCTTTGGATTAAAGCGTCTGCTAAATGAATGTAATATAATGTAATGTCATGTCTTTAAGTAGAAGCGATCAACTATTCAAGATTCAAATCACTGAAAAGCTTTACCTTTTTTCCTTAATTCCTCAAATACAACTTGAATGGCTTCCGTGGACAGTTTTCCTGTACATCTGTTATGGCTTTTTCACAGAGAGATTGCATAGACATATAACACATAATCCCATTTCAAAGATACATGCAAATGTCTATATATACCAGTTAATGGGCTTGCCTTGTGGTATTATCAACATCCCAGTATTTCAATTTGGAGAAAATATGTATTTCTGTAAAAATGCTGAATCACATATTCAACTCATATATTGGCCATCCCTTACATGATGTATAAAAGACTTTACCTATGTTTCTGATAACAGCCTCTAAAATATTTAGAGTAAGTTAAACCATGCGACTATTAAGAATGATATAAATGCGTGTCCCAAGGATACTTTCTATTTTCTTGTTGTTGAACACAGGGCTTTCCTGGGCCTCCATGACATCCAGAGTGTAGAGCTTGTGATGTCGACAGTAAGACAACGCTAGGGAGCACCATGCCGCAAGCTGCTTCTGTCTTGTGTCAACATTTGGCTGTAACCTGTAAGAAATAATGGGAAAAGAAGATGAACATCCTTCATGCAATGCAGATAATGAGTGTTTCACAGTGTAAATAGGTTAGGTGCTATCTTTAGTTATTAGGCCTAGCCACCAGGCTAAGTGTGTACCAACACGGATAAACAGAACAACCTTTACAAGCTTAAAGACTTTGCGCAGTTCAAAAAAATTGGTCCAATTTTCATGGCGACGGCCCATTTATGGTACACAATGTTTCGAGTACAAAAGCAGTAAGCTTGGACTTCGACTATCAGTGATGAGACAAAATCAGTCTTCCATAACTAAAAATATATCTCGAATTGTGTACATTGTCTAAAATCCAAACGACAGAAGGCTTGACTCTGAATTCACATCTTCTGTCCGTGTACATTTTCTCATTGTGTTAGCCCTTTTCTGATGGACTCGAGACAGTCTGCGGCTGGCTACCCTTCCCTAGCCTGCTCACTCGCTTGTAGAAAACAGGTCTCAATTGGAGCTAAAACACAAGAACACAAAATAGGCAAACACCTATACACAAACAGTTGGACGATAAAATTGTTGACTTACGTAAAAAACGGTGGAAAATTGTATTGCCAAGGCCACTCAAAACTCATTGCAAAATATTCTGCTCACAGTTCAGTTTCTTGAAGTTTCCAACCTCTAATCATTCCGTAGTGAAACGCCTCTTCTGTTCACAATGTTCCTGGCCAAGTAATACAACCATCGCAACATAAATCGCAACATTTAATTGCAATATTGCATTTTATTATAATTATATATAATGTATTATTATATATAATATTGTAAGTATTGCAGTAAAACGTATTGATGTTTGTGACTTCGGTCGATTATTTACAATTTATTTATAGCTACATGTTCATGTTCTAGTTTGTGAATTTTGAAATAGAGCCATTGTAACAGGGTAATTCTGCCAAATTCTTACATGAAGCAAGATAATAACCGTGACACGTTCAACTTTTTTACAGGTTATTTTTTTTAATTAAAGGAAGGATTGTGTATTTTCAGTAATTTACACCATAAATATGCCGCCATCTGGTTTTATTTACAGAACACAAATCTCTTGTAACATCAAACTTTCTTCATCTCGCCCCGGCAATCCCTCACAGTACTTACTATCAGGAGATAATGTATAAACAAAACAGCTGTTTTATTGTAACTATTTCTTACTGTTACATATAGTTTTTTTTATTATTATTACAACGTTTCACATGCCTATAGAAAAAATGTTGACCGACAATCCAGTAAAAAATTCTAGAAGCTGTACAAGTATGTCTATTTCACAGCAAGTTGTTGGTATTAATATCTCTTTGTACATACTATATTACAATGAACGACTTGTGGGGAAAAAGTGACACTAAACAATAACACAAACATATTAGCATAAGAGACCCAATTCCATACATTATCCATTGCCACTTCAAAACAAATTTCTTTCCATTAAAAAACATTATAAACGTGCAAGTATTTGTTTGATCATTTGTAAAAACATAATAATGCATATCATCAGGTCGGATTTGAATGTGGGAGTGTTTAAAATTATACTATTGTTGTTATCATACTAAACAAACCAAGACATTGCACATGCCACATTCTAAAGATGGTGGTGAACTGTCATATAACTGAGGTGGCAGAGAGTTGGAGACAATGAGACTGATGTTGCAGACCGAAAGTGCAGAAAGTTCTGGTTCACTATTCCTCTACTAAGGCTGTCATAAAGACTTCTATTTACAAAGCAAAGTAAGTTAAGCTCCCCATACTGCAAAACTGCCAAATATTTGGCCTCCGAGGCTGATGATTGGTTTAGCTGGAATGAAAGATGTGCTCATACTCGTTGAGTACAAGCTCTACTATCTGGTTCTGGAAGACCATGTGCATAGCAATGTTTGCAGACTCTGTCTCTGGCCGAAGAAGAGTTGGACCAAAGACGATGGCCACGTTCTGCACAGTCATACGGTTCTCCTCCCCAAGTTCAATTACCCTGAGAAAGAGAGGAAGTAACAGAGTGAGACCAGTAGCCATTCATATACTTGGATGTATTTTTATTATGTATAACTGTTGACTATTAATCCTCCCAATAAAGTATAATCACTTGTGCAAATGGCCAAAAAGGTTTTCCATGGTGTCGTGGTTTGCAGGGGGGAGTGATTTGACCAGATCCCGCATGTAAGACACTTTGAGGTTATAATCAGAAGTTCCTGAAAAAAAGACAATTGACATCTTCAACCATTCAAACTAACAATAACTATTTATAAAGCCGTAATTTTATCATAATAATAAGTTGACCTTAAATTGACAGAGCTGGACTAAATTGTAAAGAATTAAAAATAATATAAAGTTAGAACAGAATAGTCATATAGGGGAATGAACAAGAACAAGAAGAATGCAGCCGCTCGTCTTGTCTTCAACAAGTTTTTGTAAGTCGCTTTGGATAAAAGCGTCTGCTAAATGAATATAACATAATGTAAGAAATGAATGCAAAATAAAAGGCTTTAAAATCCCGCTACTTACTGATGGCTGCTATGAAGCTATTAAAGTGGCTAAATGGAAAGAGGGGCTCAGGAAGCTCTCGGAAGAACAACTTCAGTGCGCCAGTGATGACATGAATATCCTCCCACTGGCCATCCTCCAGGTCCAGCTCCTCTGTTGGAAACGATCACATTAAAAACAGGACAAATAAAGTCCAGCAGGGGGCACTGAAGCAATTACTTTGACATTAAACTGTCAGGAATTATGATGCGGGTAAGTCAACATTACCATGATCAGCCTTGAAGCGTAGTTTCTGGATAACAGCTAAGTTACCACTAACTCTATAGATGCCATCAATGTCTAAACCTGTAAGAAAGACATATATCAGCGTCAGGATCCAGTCAAATTAACGATCACAGATTACATTACAGTCATTTCTCCAAAGCAACTTACAAAACAGATAGTGTTGGCACTTAGATAAAAAACAAATATAAGCAAAAACAATTTACCTCGCCTTTCCACTGCTTTGATACAGTTCTCTACAAATGCAGGTACAGTGCTTTTCTCTTGGGCACAAAGTGTGGCCAGGTGGCAACCAAATATATTATCTGAGGGGGAATACAAATTAGAAAATATTAATTGTGTATAAAACTTGATGCACAGCAGTTTCAGTAAACCAAAATATTATTCATGTATAGTAGAAATAGCACAGTCACTGTTCATATTTTTTGTGAGCTTAAGTTTCAATTTGGCAGAGAAGGGAAAACCTTCATAGTTCCACCTCTGATGTAGCCCCTCTCTTTGACAGATTGAAGTGTGGGGCGTTTCATGAGGAACTTCATCAGCTTGGTCCGGACTTTTTTCTGGTCTGTCTCTCCAGAGGAGTTTACACTGGGCCTGGAAACTGCAGAATGGAGCAGTTAGAAAGGTTTGCAAAAATCTAAAAAGATCTAATGGCTGAGCGCTTTCAGCTTTAGGAGTGTGAACGCTGGGCAGGCTATTGCAGTCATAAAAGTCCTAATAACCTTTATAAAAGTTATTGAAGAGATATAAGCTTAGGTTGGGAGACCAATGAAGTACTTTAGTTTAAACCAATTAACTTTCAAGCACTTATTCCGTACCTGATTAAAAATGCCCCCAAAATAAACAAAACGTTACTCAAACAACATAACATGTTGATGATGACTCAACCTAATATTATCTAAATTACCTCTCTTCTTGTCAAGAAAGGCAGAGGGCCTGTCCTCTCGGTCGGTGCTGGATAGTCTCTCTCCAACCTCTCCATCCTCCTCCTCAGACTGATGGTCCTGATATTCCTGGATGGAGAATGGAGAGCCGACATACATCAGGGATTAATGGCCCCTCAGTAAGCGATCACACACACAAATGTGGTCAAATTTATTTTGCTGCTGATTTATAACAATATGAATTAAAATGAATGAATGAATGAATGAATGTAGCTACTAACCAGATTTCGAATGGTGTCCAACAGGACTTTGTGCCAGTCTGTTATTATACTTTCTGTGTCATACTGTATGAGAAACTCACTATTCTTGCTTTTCAGCTGGGACAAAATAAAATGTTTCAATTACTGAATACTCTTCCGATGTTTTTCAGAAAACTTCACTGTGCTGTTTTAAGTTTTATATAGGTTGAGTATAATGTACACAACCCCCCCCCCCCCGAAAAGAATAGTTAACTATTCCTCGAAGAACAAGTTATCCAGATTAAAAAAATTTCCCATACCTCTAAAACATTTTTTTTACTGGATTTATCCTTGGAAGCCCAGCCAATAGTAGCTCCTTGTAGTTCCACTGTTACCTCTGGGACGATCTGATTGGTCTTGTTCTGTGGAAAATCACATTGCAGTTAATGAAACTGACAGCAACGCATTCCACGAAATCAGGCACTCGAACAAAGATGGGACTGTCCCATTTATACGGTATAAGGTTTGTCTGTGCTGTCCCTTTTTCATGGCTGTGCCACAACGTATTATATTGTGTCATTCTCAGGAATATTCCTTAAAAGTATATGATAATTATGATAATTTCAAATAGTAAACGGACTACATATTTTTCAGACAAAGCTTAGACAATGTGAAAAAATCCTACAGGGACAGATGTTTTGTTCTCTCCATAAACCTGCCCTGCCATTACCCTGCCCTCCCTCAGAAATGTACAGAATGCACCATGAGCAATGACAGGAATGCAGATTCCCTAGTGACAAATGCATGGCCGGGTTATGTAATGGTTTGTCATTAGTGCAGGTGTAGCTTGTACCGAGGTTCCCGTCGTAGACTTTGGGTCCTTGTGGAAGGTCAGAACTCCTCCATGCAGGACAGTCCATGACTGCGCCCAGTTTTTTCTGTTAAGGAGGATAACGCTTACCTCAGGACAATGCACTGTGGCTTAGACATTGTTCTGTACAGGGTTCGAGTTAAAATCTGAGCTTTGTGGGAGTCTCTAACGTTAGTGGCGGAGATAAATAAATAATAGCTTAACCGGTACACTGTATTGGCGACCCACACATGTCTTTACTGCTTTCATGGGAGCTCAGACCCCTCCTTATGGGAGCTCAGCTCCCATTGGCTCCCATATAACTCGAACCCTGGTTTTGTGAAACATGAGTGCTTGCGGTTGATCAGTGAGCAAATGGACTGGATCAGAATTACCTTACTCTTTTGCCATTATCAGACACTTTAGTCTTGTTCAGAATTCCAGCTTTCTCTAAATTCTGCACCTAAAATAGAAAAAAATATTTTTTTAAGATTTCACAACATTACAACTTAATCTATAGTGTGATCAATTCAACTTGAAAGCTTAAAAATGTATTTTGACATGCACAACCAACACACCACAGGAACACAATTTTTAAGAACACGGTCCCATGGAACGGAATATATGAAGGCGTTTTACTCTGAAATGTACAATCCATCCATGCTATATAGATTATACAACACCAAAACAGCCAGATGATTGCCACAAATGTTTGATTTCTCTTTATCAAGTGATCAGATACAACTGGGCGGGTGGGCAGTGAAGTGTGGACACAGTGGTTTGAAGATTGAGAGCAGACAGTATGACTGCAGAGATTCTATCTTGAAGAGCAGTAAGAGCAACTTCGCCAAAAGAAAAACTCTGGTGTGCGCATGCACAAAATGAAAATGATGGTCACGCGCAATACATTATCAATCTCGTGCATTCTCCGACACAACTACACCATTAGGCATAATCTTTGCCATCTAAAACCCACATTATACCGCAGCCACTTTGAGGTCAGATAGTAGGGGCATCTCCAGTATCTAAAGCCATCAGCCTTGAGGAAAGGATAGAAAACACCATTCAGGAGTAGAGCATGTCAGAGCGCTCCACAGGCAGCTTCATAGATATGCTAGGACAGAGCTGTCGTGTTCAGTTGGCCCTGTGATCAGGTGTAATCAGTGTCAGGAGACAGAGACAGGGGGCGAGAGGGGCCACTCACGTGATGTTGCGTCTCCGGGGAGTTAGCGGCGCTGGAGTCTTCACTGCCGTAGTCAGATGCATTCCTCCTATGAGTGGGAAGGACGCTCTGGCCAACAGTAGACAACCATGGAAACGTTAACTTAAATGTTCTATCCATTCTAAAGCTAATTGTAAAGACACTATTTCAATATGTAAAATGTATAAATGGAGACAGGATATTGTCGCGATGACACAAGGAATGAATCCACATCGACGAGACAATTCTCCATTAACAATGTGAAATTAGCAATATGAAGAACTCTATATGATGCATATGTTATTATACTTCATGTCCTTAAACTACGTAGATAGAACATTCACACTTGTCTTAAAATAGCAGGGAGATACTTAATATGGTGCCCCAGATGCGTCACTTTATCTCAAGTTTATTGAATTGTGTCAGGGTCCTTGGGTGCTCTACATTGTCCTACCAACAGTCACTCCTTCTACCTGACAGAATCATTCTGTTACAGCAGTTTGTGTGTGTGTGTGTGTGTGTGTGTGTGTGTGTGTGTGTCTGTGTGTGTGTGTTATAACTCTCACCCCATCCTCCAGAGTTGAGTTGAGCAGCGCCGGTGTCATTGTGTGTCTCTTATTCTGCAGGACATCTGTCTCAACACCATTCCCCACCTTAGAGTGACCAGGTCCTACGGGTGCCTGGAAGGGTCAAACAAAAGGATGCAGTGAATAACCAACATTACTTTCTTTTGACAATCAACTTAACGACAATAGATTTTAGGAGCAAATACTGTTTAAAGTATGGGAGAAAATACTATGTTAGCCCATTTTTTATTGCTGTTGTTAGTGTGAAAATGTTTGGCCCAAGAAAGATTTTCCATTACAAAGAACCACGAAGACGAACATGACATCACCTCAGGCAGATTCCACTGGGACTTAGAGCCGTCTCTCAGGTAGTAGTAGGTCTGTCCTTGGTCGTCCAGAGATTTGATCCACTGTCACAAAGCATAAACATTACCCGCATGTAACATCGACTCTGACAAGTCGTTACTTGCAATATGAGACTCTATAAATATATAGGTTACTTCCTGCTAGTTTAAATCCCCCCTCATGGGAGACTTGTCACCCGGTTGTAGGGTACCTGCTCCTGGGAATGTTCGCTGGTGAACACCCAGGTTCCGTCGGTCTCCACGGAGAGGTTCCAGCCAGCCGGGGAGTTACGGTCCAGGCTGGCCCTGGGGATGACCGCCCGGGTCACGTGACTATGGGCGTAGCCTATAGGGAAGGCAAGTGGGCTTAAAGACCCCGCCTGGGCCTCATCCTCCTGAAGATCTGACTGATCAGCAGTCGAGTAGTAATCTTCCTCGGGGTAGTCCTCTTCAGGCAGTGGAGGCTGGAGGCAGATACATGGGTGAATTCTAACATTTTTGCAGTGCAAAAACACTAAGGCTTTGACAAGCAGAGACAAATAAAAATACATACTTTTTGTCCCGCTCAACACCACACACGCAAAGAACCAGACAGTGCATTGTGTTCGTCAATTAGTGAAAAAAACAACAACAAAAAATCAAATAAGAATGGTGAGTGAAAGAGAGAGGAAGCTCTGTTTCCTATGTAGGTGAATGAGATTTAAGACAACTAAGGCACCCCATAAGAGTATCACATTTACAGACCTCCCATGGGATAAAGCTAAAACAGGAACTAAGGCATGAAGCTAAGTGGAGCAGCCAACCATCCCTCCTCCCAGTCCTTACCCGGCCTTCCTCCCGGGTCCTGTGCCCAGTCACGGGCTCCATCGGAGAAGGATAGGGGGGGCTAAGCTGCTCTGGAGGCTCCCAGGACGTCTCCTTTGTCGACGGGTTGTAGAAGTAGGCTCGGCCGCTGGTCTCGTCCAACAACTTCTCCCAGTCGGAGGCCCACGCCCCGGGGGAGGCGGTGGAGGGGGACAGGGTAGGGGACAGGGAGGGCGAGGGGGAACAAGGCTCCACCGAAGGCGCCTCGGGCTCCATGAGGGGGTACAGTAAGGGATTGTCCCAGGTGGTGCGCCCCGTGAAGGGGTGGTAGTAGTACTCCTGTCCACTGTCCTCGTCAGTGTGCACCTCCCATCCCTGTGGGTCCCGGTAATCAGAACAGGAGGACGGGGAGGCCAAAGGGGGGGACGACTCGGAGGTATTTCGGCGGCGTCTTGCTACGTTGACATATATTGCCGTGTGTTCACACTCATTCTCGACCTGTACCACACCGCCAAACAAACAATATTTGGTAAAGGTCAGACAGACAAACTCAAAGAGACATATCAAAAACAAAATAAATGAACAAAAGCAAATCTCAAGTCAGCAGTCAATTCCAGTGATGATCCAGAGACATTTACAGATGGCATCATGATTTCAGGTTTTAGGTGTACTTCTAGCCCACAAGCTGTTAAAAATAAGTTGGCAGACTAGAAGCGGTCTTCCGGCGTGCAGAGAACTCAGGAAGTAGCCTGTGTCAAATAACACATATAGGGCCTCGGACCACAGACAAGAGAAGGTATAAGGCATAGGTTGGATGCGTTTTAGTTTACAAATAACTCAAAAAGAACAACCACGCACTGACGCACATGGGGAAAAGTACTCAATAGCTGTTCACAATCTTCTTTCAAAAGCTTCTTTCAAGTCAAAAACTATGCCAAACATAACTAGTGTAAGAACGCATACCGTGCAGCATAGCATTTAAAAAACAGCTTATAAACAAACCAGTAGGTTGCCTTTTGTTCGACGTAGGCCTATATATATATACACACAAATATATAGGGCACGTTTCTAAATATAAAAAAAGTAATGTCGGCTTTACCGCAGGTATGCAAATTAAGAGACTGCAACATCTTGGTTTACTAGTTTACAGGCTACTAAATGACAACAGTAGTAAAAGTCAGCAAAAAGGAAATGTCTGCTTCTGTGCGCCACACTGCAGGAAGCATGTCCCAAATTATACAGCACCACAAATGACCCTCAACAAGTACAACGGCCCTAACAAAAAGCCTACGTGTTGGAATCTTTCCTCAAAACCTCACCTGAATTCCAGGGAGACGATTCCCCCTCACCTTCACACCAAAGGGACATCTCTCAAATGACAACCTTACGTATGCTGTCATAATGGCAAAGGGACAGTGACTACGGCAGTTTAGCTCAAATCTTAATTTAACCTACCTACCTAACCTAATTTAACCCTACCTCAGTTCTCTACACCTCTCCCATGGTCTATATTTACCAGGACCTTGATCATGAGTCTGTGCTCTTTTGGAGCATGACGGAATACTTTCTTCTAGAAAAATAAGTCAGCCAAGATCTAAAGGTACGAGGCCTAGCCAGAGAAATACAAAAAATATATGGGGGTTTATATATATTAAGTAATTGGTGATAATAAATGGACTGTCTTATTCAAAATGATTGTTACTTTTATGGGGGTGTACTACATAGACGTAATTACTCTACTTTTTTAGGGGTGTACAACAGATGTAATTTCTCTAACGGGGAATCTGGGACTCCAAAGGGGACTCTGGGATTCTTTGTGTAGCTTTCCCTACATGCATCCCTACAAGCATGATCATTAATTCCATATTGTTGTTTGTGCTATCTGCCTCATTATTGATCCCATTATCAGTGCAAGGCCACTAGTACAAAACCAGACAAGTGACCCCAAAAATTGATTGACTATATAAACACCAAGCCTAGACCATAGCCAGGAAATGAGAGTTGCAACATCGACCTCTGTGACAGTTGCATTCCGCACGGATGGAGAGATGTTGATACTGCAAGTAACACATCAAACCATTAGAAATAGTGACAGCAAATAGCACGGCGCAAACAGTCCCTCTGTTATCCGCTTCAGCTCAATGAGTTAAACTTGTCTAAGCTACAATAGACCTAATGCATATGTTGCAGTACATTACATTTACAGGCTGTGCAATACAGGAAAACAGACAATGGCTGAAAATGTATCCGTATTTGAGTGAGAACAAGCAGGAAGCAATGAAGTGATCAAAGCAACGCTGATATACAGAGACTATTCACCAATACGGAAGTTACTACAACTGTACAATCCATCAACTACATGGATTAAAGGGTAGCTTAAATATGCCCATCCAATTACATAGTCACATTTGAGCCTGAAGGCAGCAGTAAGCACTTGCGATTGATTTGAACTCACCTGGGACACCACTGGAAAAGTCAAGCCCCTTTTGGCCCTGTAACTGGGCTGGATCTTGGCGTAATACTCCATCATATTTAGCCTATACAACTCCAATGAACCGAGCCGTGGAGCAGACTGGAAAACAACTACATCTCTCTACCCAATAATTGAGCCATGCAGACTAGGGATTAGAAGGGCAGACACACACACACACGTCCTCTTTTTACACATGAACACACCCTCAGTCACACATCCTCTGCCTGCAGCTGTGGCTGTTGTAGACCAATGACAGTCAGAGGCTTAGAAAAAGGAGAACTGCCCGCTCTTGTGCTCGACTGTTGGAGGGAGGGATTGTATGTGTGTATGAGAGAGAGAGAGAGAGAGAGAGAGAGAAAGAGAAAGAGAGAGAAAGAGAGAAGCGTGCACAGGCCATTTCACATAATTTCCTACTTGCCAACTAAAAAAAGTCTGCATGGTAAAAATATCTAACTATTAGAGTTAATGTTTAACTTTCAGGTGGGATACAAATAGCTTGCTGGAAAGCTCAAGCATGACTAATTTATAAATGTTAAATATCAAAAATATATATTTTTTGTACTTGGTAAATCAGCTTTCAGTTTTTTTTGCCTCAGATAAAGTGAACAAGATTCGACAGGAATTGAAATAAGAGCAGTTTACTTCTGTTGAACAATTTAAACTTTTACAAGAGGATTTGGGAGTTGAAGAGGGATCTTGTTTTGGTTGACACTTAAATATTGTACTGTATTGTACTGTATTGTAAACATTTTTATTTATTTTTGCTTATTCTTTATTTATTTTTTGTTGTTGTAATTAATATAATCTGCCTTTAAACAGGGCACTGCTGGAAAAGAGATCAGGTCTCAGTCAGTTAACCCTGTATATATAAAATAAATAATAAAATATACTTTAATAGACAGTCAATATAGAAAAGACAGTTAAATTGGCTAAACTGCTTTCATAAAGATAGTGAACTTGTGTAGGTTTACAATGGCCACTGCCCTTTGGAGTACTCCAGTTTTTGGGGCAGTATTTTAAACTATCTTGAATCATGATGTGACATTTAAACAGTAAAAATGGGAAGTTACAAATCTCATAGTATGATGTGAATAATATTGCTCTAACTTACAACTCCTGGGTCAGCTGAGGTTCAATCTCAGTTTTTTCGGTGAACACTGGAAACAGGAAACGTTTATAAGAGGAGCTGTTACTTAACCATCATTTCCTTCCAGATGGGATAGCACCATGAAAACAGTCTACTGAGTACACTGTGCGATGCGGTGCTGATTATCTGGAGGATTACAAGGGGACTACAAGCCACCCAATACACAAGACATACGCCAACAAATTAGATGGGTGGGATCGGGGATGACCGGTAACTGCATTTCCTGTTTTGAACATTTGTTTACATCTATCATCTTTAATGTTGTTGCCAAGATATTACAAAGGTCACTGTGTGTCAAGGCTGATGGTGAGCTAGAGAGTTCCTGGAACACTCAAAGTATTTCACCTCTATATTAGGCACCTGTGTACAAGGTAGTTTGTTATTCAAATGTGTCTCCAGACACTCCAGTGCTATGTGCTAAAAACAATAGTAACTATAGATAGTTATAGTTCAGTCGTGCTATAGAATGGTGAAAATAATCCCAGTGTAGACGGTAGCATTATTTCCTTAGCATTAAACATTTTTGGCCACAATGTTCATGTTTCAAGTTATTCAACATTTGGTTATGGAGGTACACCACCATGATGAGACACATAGACCCCGTCCAATATTCTTAAGTGCCATAGATAACCATAGTTGGCCACAGTCAGCAGTCTGCTTGATTACTGCATAACTGCATTAGCAATCATCCAATCAAACAATGGGGTAACAAATTGGGGCCCAAATCACGCCACTAAACACAGTCGGGCTATTGAATGAATCTAACTCCACCCCCTCTTACATCACAACTTGTGTCCCAGAATCATAGATTTGCCCCAGAGAATTCAGAGTGTAGAATTCTGTTTGATGTGGAAGGCCTCCTCACTCACCTCCCTTGTATGCACACTTTAGGCTGATTCTCTGACACCCCTCTGAGTGTTAACGTAGAAGAATCAACTCTGGTATGATAAATGGATGGAAGTTCACTCACAAGAATTTTTCTACTGCTGAGGAAACTAACATTGGATGAGAAGACATTGCTGCTGCAGCAAAGACATCCAAAGGCTGTTTCTGAACATGATCAAAGACCATATCTGCTTATAGGCTATATGAAACCACCCTTTGGAAGTTTGGTCAAAATTGTATGTTTAAAAAAACAAATTTTTGCTTTTAATTTTAGCAAGTACTTGACCAGTTTCAATTACAAATGACAAGGGATCCCCTAGTTAGAACAAGGAACACATCACTGAGAAAAAATGCTGACTTAGGTCTACCACTTTAAAGTTGCAAGTTTCACACTTATGTCTAACAAAAGTCTAGTCCTCTGAGCTTTATAACATAAGATGACGTACTACTGATACTGATATTAGTGCCTGTTTCACATAAACATGCAACCTATGCACCTGAAGAATTCTGTCTTTCAGTTCTATGTCAACAATGACTTTAGTTTTCTTTTGAGTAGCCAGACATAGCCTATTCAACTGCAACAATAACTTGAATCATCACACCAATCAATCCATTAATGTAGCCTAATCAAGATGCTCACACAATGTAATCAATTACAGCCCCACCATGTTGCTGCACAAGGGGAACAAACAGTCGGTTGACAGAAGCGACTCACCTGTCCTTTCCCCCTCAAAGCCTGTGTTCTTTCAAACCAGGAACAGAGAGGTCCTGTGCTTCCTCACTCTCACACTACCTGTTTGAGCAGTTTTGTGACATTTGATTTGTTGCGCTTCACGCAGCAGCTGCAGCTGCTGCTGCTTCAGGTGACGTTCCATTCAATAGACTGCAGGTCTCCACTGCATCCCCCAATCAAAACAGAGGCGTGGACAGTAAGCGCAACAATGTCATGTCCCCCTCCCCAAAAAACTGAGGGACTGAGAAACACAATGGGACTGAGAGTCTGAAATAAGGTTCTAAGCTTATCTCTTAATAATCGAATAGACAAAATCCTTTTGTTACAAGTTTCAATGACTGCCTATTAATGTACTGCAGCTCCAAACGTAAAGCTAGATTCCTCATCAGAATGGTATAGTCTTGAATTATAGCTCATGTGGCATATCATGTGGAGTATATCACATATTCAGCAGTGCAGAATTTAGGCTGATTTGTGACAGCATTTCATTAAAACTTCAGTACACTGTTTGTAGACCTAATCTCTGCAGGTCGAATTTACAGTTCTCAACGATGTCAATTCAAAACAGTCAATAATGCATTCATAAAAACATCACAAAACACAACTTCAGTATGCTACTATCAAGCCCACAGAGACACCTAATACAAAATGACCCATTTTTTGCCAACTGCTAGTGTTCCCTGTGCCTATACTCCCTGCATGGCACAGTGGCACCAAAGTCTCTGCTTGTGAGCTAAACCCCACACATCACCATGGAGACCTGGGTCTCCATTGTGGGTAAGTAGGGCTCCACTTGAGGGGTCCTGGCACGTCCATAGGCGTACATGCTCAGTGCAGACAGTAGAATGGAAGGATTCGTTCAATCTCCAGAATCATATAAATTAAATCATATGCCGCTGCATATCTGAATATTATATAAATAACTAAAAAAGTATTTAAAGAGTTTTAATGGCATGACTAGTCAAGCCCATAAACCTTGCAATTACTATTGTACTTGCCTATAAGGTTGCATTGATCCACAGCACTTCGGCAATCCCGATTGGATGTCACAAACTCCATTTAAAGTACCTATCGTAGTCTAAGCTATATACCATCATGTTATATATGTAATGAATAATTTTGGTTTTAACAAGACAACAACGTGACATCATTGGGTGTGCCAGGGTAGTGTGCAGGCAGCTGCAAACAGGGCTTTATACGGAATTGACACTACTGCTGTCTACGTCATATTAACTTAACAGGTGAGCCATCTGTAGTTCTCTTCAGTCAACGAACCATTTGTCCTATATTTCCAAATTAACTAGTTGTCTAGAAAAAAAGGGTTCGGTATCTTTTTAAACTCTTCAAACAGATAAAAGTCGCACCATTGATCTTTTTTTAGCAAACAGGTAGCTGGATGAGCCAAACGTTTGTGAGTGGTAGGCGAATGTCAGAATTCATTTGAACTTGTTCGCGATTTACATCTACCAGCTCAAATAACCTGTTCATATCCTGTTTCTCGTTTCGGCGAATGCCCACTCTTACCTCCAGGCTCCACCTTGTAAGGCTTTTTGTTAAATACTATTTAGTCTATTCTACTGTATGTCAGTATCTAAAAATCTGTACACACCACGAAAGGTAAAGATTCCACGCCCGCGTCCACTTTTGCCGAACGAATCAAGAACTTGAATCAGCTGCTTACACGGTATCCTAGGAGAATCTCCCTGCCCATTGAAACTGGATGGGCGCCCGGGGCATTCATATGCAGATGAGCTGGCGGACGTAACCTACCAGGAACTCGTCCTAAAAATATGATCAAAATCGGCGGTAAACAATGCTCTCGACATTTAAAATGGTAAAGGTATTTATACTTGTAATCTGCATGTAATCTTCCAATGCAACCGACTTCTATGTAGTTTTCAATCAAAGCTTTTTTCTACCTAAATATCATTAACCTGTAATAAAGATGACAAATTTCCATGAAAATTATCCTGTTTAGGATTTCTGCTATAATAACTAAAGTTTATGATTAATGCGTTGGAATAACTGACATGCGGCATAGTCTATTTTTCTACTCCAACGGCAATGACTGTTGGTCACAAGTCTACTTAGAATCCTGGAAAAATTACATTCTCTAGACTTTTACTCATCCTTAGAACACATAGCACTTGTGGAATCAAGAATAACTTAACATGGGGTAAACAAATAATAGGCTACATGTCTTTTGTATAAATGTATCGATATCAATGCTGATTCACAGGCTAAGCAATCATATACATCTTGCATTAATTAGGATAGAAATATTAACCTACCATTTTTGTATGTATCATGTATTGTGAATTATGGGATGTCTGAATAATGCAAGTCGTTCCACTATCAAACAGCTCCCCCTTGTGACATACAATAGTATTGAAGAAGTAATACGGTATCAACTCAATTTGCTCTTGAGATATTTTTGTAATAGCTTCCCTACTGGCTGTCATGCTCTTACCTGGCCCTTTGAAGCTGAATCTGTAGTATAAGCTAAACCGGTTGTTTCTTTCACTTGTAATTCTGATAAGTCAGTGGAAGCTTGAGACGTGGGGCAATTTGTACCTGGAACGTCCACTGTGGGCATTTGTATAACTGATACAGTTTCAGAGATGTTGCAGCTCTGTGGTACATCTCCAAATGTTTTTTCCTGGCCAGGTAGGCTTTCCAGACGGTCACTTTGGTCTCTCACTTTGACTGAATGTGACAGTGAAATGCCCTTTGTGGCGTTTTCCAGTATGGGAGGCTGTGGAGTATGGTGTGGCAAATCACACAGACCTCCAGGTAGCTCAGAGGAAACAGAAACACCTGAGAGTGGACTGTGTCTCTTCCACTGAAACGATAAATCCCTAGACTCATTGGAAGTTTGCAGTTCTATCACTGACTTTATGGGCTCGTGTGATTTGACGTCTTGGGTGTTTTCAGAGTAGCCAAATGTGGAGAACCGTACAGTGTCTTTCACGTTGTCGGCAGTGGATGCCTGGTCCCTTGTCAGCACAACTTCAGATTGTGCCGGAGGCATGTCACATATAACCCTCTCATGTGGCAAGTCCAGCCTTGTATGACTATTGTACCCATGATCTGGTGCATGCTGAGAGATTGAGGGTAGCTTCCTCACATACTCAGCTGGGATATAAAAAGGTTTGGTGTTGTAGTCCCTGCGAACATGCCACCAGTGATCGCTGGTCTTGGACACAAGGATGAAGGTTTCCTTGGGTTTGATGGACACTTGACGGCCATCCCTGGCTGTGTACTCGTATCCATACTCCACCAGCACCTGCTCCATGTTCCGCCCCTTATGGCTTCTGTGCTAAGTCATGGTCATCTGTGAGCTCAGTATGAGGAACGCGTCACCTTTGAGACACAAAAACATTTAAGATGCAGGTTTAAACGTAATAGATTTGAAACCCTCAAAATGAGCGTATGAGTGTATAAATGTATGAATGTATATGTGAGTATGAACATTTCAGTGCTAGTAACCAAACTATAGCTTCTACTTTTGTCCACTATATACATATTGAAATGTTGCCTGACTGTTTGGAGATAAGTCAACCAGTAAACAACATGCATGCAAATCAAAATTTTTCTATCGCTGTGCACAGTTCTGTATTTACAGGAAGTTGTTACCAACTTGCAATTTACCACAACTTTGTAAGCCTGCACTCCAATGAATACTTGACAGAATCTGTACCAATATGGCAGGAAGCCTGCTCTGCCTAGGGGAACTGTCTCACGAACATAGGTTTTGATCACGAGACTACACAAAAGCCTAGTAGTGTATTTTCTCTCTCCCTATCCTACAATATATGAAGAAACTGTGGAAACAGGGTTTGTTCATTCAAGGCAAATAATCCTAATACATCTGTTTACCAAGTATATTTTCCTGAGAATACTCGTTTGAAAATAATTTAAGCCATTATATTTGAGACTTTATGTAACATAAATATTTACTGAAAACATGAAAACTTACAAGCCAAAATACAGTAAACAATTAGAATTCGCTCAATACAATACAGACATAACATATAGAATAGCAAAAGGCGTGTCTGAAAGTGAAAGTTTCAAAAAGTCACAATACACTGTGGGAAATCATAGAAACAGCATTTGCAATATAATAAGAAAAAAATGTTTAAGGGCATTTTACAATCATGAATTGAGGGCTAAAATACCTTGTTAAGAGATGATCATCCAGTATTATTATTAGTTGCACCAACTTCTCACTCACTTTAGAATGTCTTCCAAAATCACCAAAATTTGTATAAACACTTGATTGGAACTTTCCCTCATGGCAAACACAAAATGTTTCTGTCATTGCTTTACATTTAGCCTACGCGCATTGCTTGCACCAAACATTTTCGAGGTACTGCGATCCTGTCATATAAATACTTGCACATTTCACTGTGCCTGCCTCTCGCTCATTTCCTCTTCTGAATTCAAATTTGGAAGAGAGAGAGAGAGAGACAGCCAACAAAGTAAGCAGCAGGGACAGCTTTTTAGGCAGCTTCCCCCATTTAGCCCCTTGCACATTACACATCCCATTCATTTGGCTAAAGCTGTGCATCCAATCTGCTTACATGTAAAACTAACTACATAAGGCAAAGTTTTATTTGAGAATAATTTGATTGTCTTTGGAAAGAAGAGCATAGTATTTTGAGAGTCCTGTTCAAAAGGATATTTTGCTTTTGGACTATTAAAGTGCTGTCAGGGTATTGGTCATGAGTTGTTTTCTGTAAACATTTGGATTTGGTCTTGGTTCCTCTTTCGTCCAAGAGTTGAAAATTAACAGAGGAAGCCAGAGTGCATGGAAAATATCAGTGAACCTGATTGAAAACATTGACAATCTTTCTCACCCACAAACAAATACATTCAGAATACAAACAGTTCACTAATGCATCTGATTTATTTACAGTGCAATGGAGAAAATGTTTCTCCAAATCCAATGCCTCCCGGTTGACAACTTGCCCTACACCACAGTAACATCAACCCGTGGGTGCAGCTGTTTGAATACCAGTGAATGATAGAAGCTAGCAATGCAATATGTATAAAGAACAATCACTATTAGTAGTAGTATTAAAATGACTTAAACATTTGAAGTTGGGATTAACCTTATGGTTCCTTAACAGATTCAACAGGGGCAAACATTGATGTCAACTTTGGAGGGGACAATTAGGGGGTTTCACACTGCAGGACTCGGGCACGGATCCGAGTACATTTGACACATATTACAATTCCCCAAGAGCAATGAGCATCAGTATGTCTTGATGAGGACACCCATGTAGGGCTGTATAACACATAGCCTACGTAATATGTTAATTGTATGCTATTTTAATATAGTCTATATTGGCCATCGTTTCATAATTGAAACGTTTTTTTTCAGTATCAGAGCTAGCTCGTATTTTGCCTATAAAAGCTCAGTGCAGTGATAAATATGGCAAATAACTGCCACAATAAATAACTAACATAATCTATCAAATCAATTGGCTTAATCCAAGCATCCTTTGCCGTCTCGATCAATTTAGGCCTGTGAGTTCCTCAACACGCAGAACGAAATGCGGAAATCCTATACAGACTGGCACTGCCATAACACACCTGCGGCGTTGCCGCTTGTGGGAGGCAACCTCGTGAGAAGCGCAAATGACCATTGGAATCCATTGAACAAACTCTTTTAACGCCGCTATGACTGGCTCAAGCCAAAAGAACGTTTACATTCGCTAACGCGATCATGCAGAAGCATAAATCTGATTCTAATCCGACGTAACAACATGTATTTAATTTTGAACAAAATAGAAAGCCCCACCGTGAGGCAGGGCGTCTAAAAATTTGTTGATACTCATAATGTTCCTCTCCACGGAAATCTTTAGTAAAAGGCGAAAGATTTATGCGATCTGAAGAGAAACCAGAGTGTACTATCGATAAGTGACCGAAGTGGGGTAGTGATTCTCGATGCTACGTTTCCTACTCCTGGGACAATTCTTCTAATAAACTAGATCTCGTTATTGGTGGACTTAATTTCTTAATAACTCAACTTTATGTCGTTCTTGCAATATCGACTATTTAAACACACACCATGAAGATATAAATAAATGTGTACACGGTGCATGATGGGAAATGGAATACTAATATCGTCTGAATTTTTACCAGGGTACTAACTGATTTAAATATCGCATGTGATTGGACAAAACGAAATGGTTGAAACCAGAGCCCAGAGCCCAGAGACTGAGTTGAGAGTTTGGACATCTCCGTTTTGTCATCATGCACGTTACACCAAAAGGATAGTTAAAATAGTTTTGTATTCTGTCACATTGGGGTAAAAAAGGTTATCTAAACTTATAATGGTCAAAGCTAAATGTATACTTTTAACTGGTCTGTTAAAGAGCTTAGACTCCTGCCTAAATGTTGAGTATATTTTGTGTAATATTTGTCATTGACTTTTAAATTGCTCTCTGAAAGGCCTTGTACTTTGACTATTGGCTTCCAAATATTTGCTTTAAAAATAGACTTCGACCATTCAGTTCTATTTCTCCAAAAGGCGAACAAATCATCTGGTTGTTTCATGATCACTGGCAGACTGTTGACAATGGAACCTTTCATTGCTCTACGGAACTTTTCGTTGCTGTTAAAACAACCCGGACCAATTTGCTGATGGACGTAATGGAAACGCAAGGTTGTCGACGGAGGGAGATTTGACGAGTGCCAGTGGTTCTCAGTGATCACGTTTACTTCACTTTATTTTTTATTTCACCACCTGGCACCATGGAGTTGGACAAAGACATACAAACAACGTCGAAAGGGTTTCATTGCGTCCTATGCAACGTGAACATTCCCAACAGTAAGGGAAATTACATAGAACTAGCTAGCTCAAAATTACGTTCAATTCGTAACGCGCTAGCTTTTTATGCATTCTGCAGACATTCCGTCCTGATCAAATAAGCTTTCTTTGAGTTCTTAATTAACTAAGTGAATTCACGAAGCTTTTAATGTATTTGTGTAATCTGTTTTTCAGAGCCAAGCTTGGATGATCATGTTAAAGGCCGAAAGCACCAGAAACTAAGCACTGTTCGAGCTACTCGTAAGGCCCAGGAGGAGAATAGCGTTTTTGTCAGCGGCTTGAAACCGGATACCTCTCAGACAGACATAACAGACTATTTCGAGAAGTTTGGACCGGTGTCTGATGTCATCATGGACAAGGATAAGGTAGGCGCGTTACGTTAATGTCTAATAAATATTTATTAATTTTTACTGCCATAAGTTGGTTGGGTGAAATGTCTTTTTTGCAAACACAGTTCAGTAGATAGGTGCAATGTTATTTTTATAGTCATGCATAACAATAAAATTCTAGTAGCTGCAGCAGATGATGCTGATAAAGATCCTTGTGTAAGTTGCTCGACTGACAACAATATTGGTGCATGTGCTTGCGTGCCTTCCAAAGGGTGTATACGCCATTGTGCAGTTCAGTGAGACCGACAGCCTGCAGGTCGCCCTTTCTCAAATGGAGCACTGCATGAACGGACTGAAGCTCAGAGTCAAACCCCGGGAAAAGAAAGAGTTTAAGCTCATCCCCAAGAAGAAGCCAGACTTCAACAACCTCCAGGAGGTTCTAGAGCGGCTCAGCCCCCAGCTCTGCCAGACAGTATCTGTAAGTATTTGTGTCGTTCTTGTAACACCTAACAATTTACATTCAACAGTGGCATAGATGGGGATATATATATATATATATACACATACATACATATACATATACACACAGGATGAGAAGACACACAGCATCACACAAACATATTGCATAGTTTGAGGAAAATAAACTGTAGCAGTTGCCTGTGTGGCTGCCTTTGTACATAATTTTTGGTCGGTCTCCCTGTCTCTGCAGGTGAATGAGCAGATGCAGAAGGTTGTGGAGAGACTTCAACTCGGGGAGAACGAGAAGAGGGCTCGGGAGCTTTTGGTCCAACTGCTGCAGGAGGTCTTCACAGAGTTTTTCCCAGGTATTCCTCTGCTACTCTTGAGACAGACCCACAAGGACGCTAATGATATAGATCTGTATTGATCGATCAATACTTTGAAAGGGGCTCTGTTTTAGCTCCTGTCTCTGCAAGGCCCCCCTCCTGACAAGCCTGCTCTGATTGGTCAGTTCGCCAAACAAAGAGAATTTGCCTTCGCACTGACATAAACAGTGTTTATTCGACATGGCGAAACCACTATCCAAGCTTCCCGGACTCCTTTCTGACTGGCTCTGTTTGAGGACGCGCCTAGCTAGCCACTAGGTGGGCATTATGCAAATGTGTGACTTAGTGACGTAGATAAGTTATGGAAGAAAACGCCGGACTACAAACGAGGCATTTCATGCAGTTCAGGAGCAGTGTTTTCTGTGAGAGAGTATCTCCCTTTGGCATGAACTGTGGGCTTTGTAACTTTTCAGACATTTCACTTGTACAAAAAGCTATATACCATACTAAAGGAAATGGAAAAGCCCCAAAAGCATAATAGGGCCTCTTTAAATACATTTTAAATGTATTTATCATTAAATTTTTGTTGCAGAAAGTCAGATCCTGCCGTTTGGTTCGTCCGTTAACACCTTTGACATCCACTCTTGTGACTTGGACCTGTTCTTAGACCTAGACAACACTAAGGTGTTTCAGGCCCGTGCCAAGACTTCCACAGACAAGGTGGGTGCATTATTTGGCTCTGCTCTTCCCAGGTTCAATATTATTGTTTAATATGGATATGAATAATTACTCCCACGGTTCAGTTTACGTTCATATCTGCAGCATTTCATGTAAATTTACCTTTCCGTTTCCGGTTCACCACGCTCTCCCTGTCCTGCTGCCTCCAAGGCAGGGGAAGGCACGTCCGACGACGGCCGCTCTGAAGACTCCATCCTGTCCGACATCGACCTGTCCACGGCCACACCAGCTGAGGTGCTAGAGCTGGTGGCGGCCATCTTGAGGAAGTGTGTCCCTGGGGTACACAAGGTCCAGCCGGTCAGCGGCGCCCGACTTCCTGTGGTTAAGTTCCAGCACCGCGAGCTGAACCTTCAGGGGGACGTCACTATCAATAACAGGTTGGGCCTTCACTATGAGCGGTTGCACTGTACACTCTTGAGTCTACACAGGACTATGTGGTGGATGAGTACTACTTATGTTGGTCGGTTCTCTGGGGACGTTTTATTTTTTATTTGACTCTTTATGAATCTGAAATGTGTTTTCTCAATCTGACAGTATAGACACGGACACGTTGTTTTGCATGCTTTTGAAGTCTTTCTTTTCTTAATTAATTCCTTCCATGATTAGACATTATATATTTTTGTATACTCAAAGTAAATGTCTGTAGCTTAAAAGAATCTGCAAAATTACGATAAAAGTTCAGTGAAATAATGGATTAGCTTGTGCCAAATGTAACTCTCTGGTCCTCCATCCTCCCAGGCTGGCGGTGAGAAACACCCGCTTTTTGCAGCTTTGTTCCGGGCTGGACGCCAGACTGAGACCCCTGGTCTACACCATCCGCTTCTGGGCCAAACAGAAGCAGCTGGCTGGTATGTCCTGTTTTTCCTCTCAGATCCAGCAGAGGGCAGTAGATCCTTACATTCAATTTAATTTTACAGTGCCCCTAAGGCTTTATCATTCTATATTTATTGTCATAAACATGTCATTGTTATCATTATATGAATACATTTTTGTATCTATTGTCTTTATCTGTTATCCATCGCTGCGATACATTTATTAATTAACCATTCTGTTGTAGGGAATCCCAGTGGTGCTGGTTCCCTGCTGAACAACTATGCTGTGACACTGTTGGTGATCTTCTTTCTGCAGAACTGTGACCCTCCGGTCCTCCCCACTGTGATCCAGCTCAAAGACATGGCCTGTAAGTTATTTATTTTCATCCATAACCCCAATCTTAACCTTACTTATTTTTTAATGATCAGAACTACCAATATCAATCAACACAAAGTAGCCTAGGGCCAGTGGTTAATCAACGCTTCCTCAATCGATCAGGTATTTACGTTTATGGAATGGTTCCATTTTTCCTGACATAATTCCTCTAAGGGAATAGCCCTGAGTGTTGGGTGTAAGATTGAATTGTATTTTGCGACCGAATTTAGGTTTGATTGGGATTGATTTATTTTTATTGAAAAGGTGAGGAGGAAGAGTGCGTGATCGAAGGCTGGGACTGCACTTTCCCCAGTCTGGCCCTGGCTGTGCCCCCGAGCAAAAACATCCAAGAGCCCAGTGAGTCTCAGTCACAACACAATGTTTCACACAACACATTATGTATGCTTTTTGTACGTGCCATTTATACCCTTCGTATAACACTGTGAAAAGATCTTATTAAGATACTGTTATTTTTGATAGACCTATTTTCACCATGTCTCTTTAACAAAGGCAATGAAAAAATAGTGACCATGAAAATTAAGACAATCTTTGTTCATTATGCCCTGGGGTAATAGCTGGCTCTGTTCTGGCAGACAGCCTAGATCAAAGTTTCCGCCCCAAGGCATTGGTTGTTTTCCTTTTTAACCATTCATTTAATAGCATAACAAATTATCCTTGCCTTCATGCATCTTTCTCATTTGATGATTATTTTCCCCCTGCTCTGAGTCTGTATGTCTGCTCAATTTTGAGCAAATGCCAGGCCATTACAGTATAATTTCAACGTTACGTGTCATAGTGCCTGCTCTTGCTTTGGAAGGAGTGACACTCACCTCAAAGCGATGCTAACTTCATCATTCAGTTTAGCCAGATTACATAAGCTAGTTTAGGTTAATATCACGGATACGGTTAACATCAGCCACTGCCCTCTTGGTAGTTGCGTAGGGCGCCGCGTTTAGCCTACTTTTCAAGTGTTTGCATTGTAGAAGTGTGCATATAAACCAGAGCCATTTATATTAATTCCCCTTAGGAGTCAAGACTAAAACATTGACCAAAAATTTGACTAAAAGAAAATTGACTACCACTAACGAAATCTTGGCTGAAACGTAACAAAATTAAATGACGAAAATCTGACTTTAACCCAACTACAATTTTCAGTAAGCAACAAAGACTCAAACAACATAAAAAATACTTCTGAAAATGAACACTGGACGCCTTAAAGTTGAAATGGTCAATCGTTCTATCTCGCGTACGGTGTAAATTGAACTGAAATGTATTTCAAATGAAAACCCTGTGTTTATCAATGTTTTTTTTATTTTTCTTTCTCCCTAGGTATCCTTCTGTCTGCTTTTTTTTCCTTCTATGCCAAGTTTGACTTTGCCAGCTGCGTCATCTCTCTCAGAGACGGAGAGGCTCTGCCCGTCACCGCTTTCCTCAGCCCGGCCAGGGACCCAGAGGCGGCGATGGGAGAGGCCGCAATGAAGGAGAAACCCAGCTCAAAAGCCCAGAACCAGGGCCCTAAACTGGGGCCGCTCACCCTGCTGGACCCCTTTGAGCTCCGGCACAACGTGGCGGGCAACGTGACCGAGCGCTCCCTGAAAAACTTCCAGAAGAGCTGCCAGGACGCTGAGAAGTACTGCCGCAGCCTCCAGTATCAACGCAAGTCAACCAAGGGCAAGGTAGGCTCAGACCACACAAAACTGTGTGGAGATAGTGGGAAAATGGGTCGGCCCTATAGACGAGCCTGGAATAGCAAGGTGACAGGGCAATAACATGAGATTAAGACAAAGAAAGGAGAAAGGAATTTCTCTAAAATTGTACATAAACTATTGTGTTTGCTTTATATCACTTTACTCAAACAGTACTTGCTGCGTTAAAATAAGAAACACTGCACACCAAATCATAAAACATTGCTAAACAACAGTTCCAGACAGTTAGGCTTTACTCTTTTTAAGCGGTTACATAATTCATGATGTATCCTCTTGCGTGGTCCCACTGTCTGTTCCCTCCCCTGGTCTTCAGGTGTGGGGGCTGGTACGTCTCTTCACTCCGCACGGTGACGGCAAACACGCGGAGGGGCGCGATGTGGACAAGGACCTGACCATCAGCATCCCCTTCAAGGTGGCCTCCCTCCCAGAGTCAGTGCAGGGTCTCCTGCACTCGGCCGGCGACGGCTTCCGCCTGCTCTGGTTCCAGAGGGTTTGCTCGGCCATGGAGGGAGTGTTCCGGAACGTTCTCCGGTGCAGCGCGGGCCCTGGGTCCACTGCCGACCTGTCGTTCGGGGATGATGTGACAGAGGCCATGGAGACCGCAGACCAGCCAGAGGAGGATGATAAAAATAATGGTGGTGGTGGCGATGGTACTGCCTCTACAGACTGCAGCCCTCAGGGCAAGACCACCACAGGAACCAAGAGGAGGTTGTCGTCTGAAGGCAGCGACGTCTCAGAGTCTCCCCAGGAGAAGAGGCTCAGGGTGGGCACGGGGCCTAAGCCAGACAGCCCCTGCTGGTCGTGGGCTCAAAGCCATAGGGTGTGGGCTGGCAGGAGGAAGGTGAGGAGGGAGCTGGTGAAAGGCACAGACTGCAGGCCGGAGGGTAGCAATGCTGAGCTGGAGATCCAGGTTACTGAACACATCATCGAGAAGGAATCTAAAGACAAAGAGCCCCTAGAGTTCAAGGTTCAGGCACGGTTGGTGGGCGGGACAGAGAGCACCAGGGCTGTCATCAAGTTCAGACCAACCAATGACAAGGCGGGTCTTTTTCAGGACTTTTTTCACTTCCTGGAGATTTTCTTGCCCAAAATGGCAGAGACAATGCTGGAGAAACAGGCATAAAGTACAAGTGGTCAAAAGGGAATGGGGGTCATTCCAATAATCAGATTTTTTATTTGGAACAAGCAAACTATTCATACAATTTTGCCACTGTTTTATATTTTCAAGTTATAAAAATATTAAAATTTTTGTTGGAGAAAAATGTCTGCGAAAAAGCGGTTTGATATGAACCTAGTTTAGCTTTGCTGGTATCTAAGTTTGTTTCATATTTGTTGTGATTTTTGTTGGTTGACTTTTTGAAATAAAAAAATACTTACAAATTTCATCTGTTGAGATTTTCCTGCTTTAAACTGTGTCTTTATGCCCCTTACTTTCACTCTCAATTTTGACTTTGTCACACACACAACCATCAGTAGGTTACTGTTTTTACAAACTTAAGATCATGCAAGAGGGACTATGCCAATAAAAAATAAAGACAGTTTATTTTCTCTGCCTGACTCCCTTATAATACCCTGACTGATTCAGAACGCAGTTTCACTCCTGTTGCTCGCTGCCGTGGGGTAAATGAACAGGAGAGTTGAGCGGAAGAGGTTGAATCCACAAAGGCCTTTCGTCATGTGACTGAGACGAATGAGTGTAATTACTCGCGCGGGCAGACTGCTTCATTACGCCCAGACGAGGTGGAGCGGAGGGAT
>JAVQIZ010170502.1:0-17639 GCA_036023535.2 Galaxias brevipinnis | reverse complement strand
GTGTGAGAACAAAAGAGAGAAGCAGTCTAACCTGGCAGGAATCAACTCCTCCTGATAGTTTGCCTGCACAGATCATGGAGGGGGTGACGGCCTCGTTTAGGACCTCTTGTCTGTTACAGCTGGCTCTGCTGTAGGTGGTCACCTGTGCCTGATTCAGTATGTCTGGGGAAGGCCCTGAAAACGATTGAAATAAAGCATTCATACTGAAAACAGTTCATACTGTGAACCTTGGAACTTAAAAATACCATCAGTAGTCTGGGATACCTTGACTGTACAAGGTTCCCCACCCAGTGATCCAAGCTTGCCGTTCTGGATCCAGATTCACACCGACATTGGGAAGGCATATTGGTCTCACCATATCTACAATCACACACGTACAGCTAGAGAACATATCTTCCCAAAGTATGTCAATTATGTAAATATAGAAATACATTTTTGCAATAGGAGAACCATGTCTTTTTTCAGATGTGAGTTTTGGAGCATGACTCACTGGTAAATTGAAGCGGTGTTTTGAGTCTCATCAGAGCAATGTCGTTATCATTGTTGTCCGTGTTGTATTTCTCATGAATGATGATTTGTGTGACAGATTCCCCTACCACTGATAGCATCTGGGTCAGCTTTAGATAGCCAGAAAACACCCTCCAAGAACCAGGATACTTGCTGTAGAAACAAGGGAAGAGTCAGACCTCTATCAAGCTGACAACTTTTTAAAACTGAAGAACACGTCCCGCTGGACTCCGTTTTCCAGAGTACCATTGAACCAATTCCACAGTTGAGTGTGCTGTGGTGGATGGGAAAAAAACAGAAAACAATTCCACAAACTAAAGCTGTAGCCAGAGTGAGACGAGCGGATGAGAGGCACATGAGGGGAATGCGGTCTTACTAGCTTTGGAAGCAGTGGGCAGCCGACAGGACCCAGTGGGGGCTGATGATGGAGCCGCCACAGACGTGTTGGCGGCTGATCTGCAGACTGACCTGCCACGGCCAGGCCCCGGGAGCAGCGTTGTCCCCCCCTACGATACGGGCCGCAGGGGCAGCAGTGCTCAAGCCGCAGTCTAAAGTCGAGAGAAAACAACCTATGAAGATCTCACAGACATGGCCAAGCAATGGCAGAATGTGTGGCAGAAAGTAGATTTGGGCTGTGCTATTCAAGCGGAAATAATTCAATATGTTTGGTTAATTTTGCTTACCAATACAACGTAGAGCAACTGCATTGGAGGAGCAAGTTTGGCTGTGAGAGGGAAAGAAAGCACTTACTTCTGTATATCGAACAGCGTTTATGTTGTAGGTCCTGAACTATTTATAGGTAAGGGTATTTAGAGCGTGTTAGCTACCTGCTAGTAAGTTCTCCTTGTAGATATGGTCCAGAGCTACTGCCAGGCTTCAGTTGCATGTAGCCATCAGAGGCCAAGGACCCTGCGCTGGTTTGAGAGTAGGACACATAGCTCTCTCTGGGAAACATACACATAGAGAGAGTGTTGACCCTCCAAATAATGCTTTTCCACAATCATTGCTGCAGGCATTCACTCATTGTTTATAGGGAACGCCATTCAACAATGAATCAGTGTTAGTGAATCACACTTAAACCCTTGGGCACGAATATATGTACACCCTCGACCTTTTTATAGAAGTAGGCCTAACATTAGGCCCAAATAGTTTGGAAAATGCCCCCAGGCTCTTGACCAGTTGCCACAGTGACGTACCCGCTGTAACCTATCTGTCGACAGGAGTCTCTCCCGTAGGTGTCACTCCAACGGTCGGCGCACACTGGCTTCCATGTCTTTGTTTCGGAGGAGTAACTCTGCAAAATAGAGTTGCTCCCATACAGACGGACTGGATGGAGAAAAACAGACTAAGGTTGGTCGTCACCCTCAACCACTGTAGAAACACAAGGCTGATCCACTGTCTGGGTGTCTGGGTGGTTTTAATGATCTGCTAGAGGATTAAGAGGAGTCTTACAGCACGTTGATTCATCCTCTCCTCCTGAACAGTCCTTCACACCGTCACACCACTGTGACTCACGCAGACACGCGCCTCCAGGCCCACACGACCTGCCCAGCGCACACTGGTAGTACACTGGAGAGTGAGCACACACACACACACACACACACACACACAAAAGGGTGAGAGGTGTGAACATCTCAAGCACATGTTTTTCTTTTGACCCTTGGACATGGACGATTCATATTTACTGACACTTCTATCAAGGTACATGAAATCATATAAATGTGTTTTGCGAAGACGTATGTTCTTGTAAATACATTTTGTGAATGTGATTGGGAAAAGATAGAACTTACAGAAGTACCAAAGCAACACTGCTAAGATCCCAAGTAGAAGTAAGACAACAATGACAGTACAGGCTATTTGTTTCCGGCGACTTTTCTTCACCCCTAAAAGAGAACAGAGACAAAAAGAAAAAGCTTAGGAACCACACGATGAATGATGATGTTCCAGGCTTTTCCATATAAGCACTGGTCTGAAACATGCAAATGTTCTTGAAGTATTTCCATATCAGGGTCTGTGAGCCACAGCATTGCTCTGATTGGCACTGTACAAACTACAGCCAAATATCGCACATGCGATTTAGTTCAACTTCAATGTAAAAGGCATTATAGACAAAGTTTTCCCTGCTCATAAATAACATGCCCCATTACGGACTGATAAGGAGTGTTCTGTACCCTTGTGTGGGTCTGAGGTCATATTCTGGTAGATGGGTATGGGTTGGCTGGAGTATTGGGGGACATTGGATGGAGCCTGGCCATCAGGCACTGGAGGGTATATTCCTTGAGAAGGGGCATACGCAGGAGTGCTTGACTTTCCCTCCTCAAGCTGAAAACCCTGGTTGTCGTACTGGGTTCCATGCAGCTGCTGGGAAAAAACAAATTCAACATTGACTTCCTGAATGTTAAGAATGAATTTCACAACTTGAATTAGTCATTTTCACTCATAGCAAACAAAAACGCAAAAATATTCAAAATGAGTATGTTCCCCGCAGTTGAGTGTATTCAAATAAGTGATTGACAGCCATCACTGAAAGACTTACCTGATTGTTGCTCATGCTGACAATTGTTTTGCTGTCAAACCTGGAAAACGTTTTCAATAAACCATTGATTAGATCAAGGCCATTCACTCCATATTCATTTAGTCAAAAATACAGTAACTATGTACCGAAATATGAGAAATTAGGTGGACGTGCGTTCACACCTCTGAATCTAGTGGAAGTAAATAATAATGAAACACAACATAGTGAGTAAATATAGTTGATTATAATAATGAATAATGAAATAAAGTTACTTGCTAGACTAACCTTAAGGATCGATATCCCAGTTGCTTTATCACTCAGAGGCTGCTTCTTTCCTTCCCTCTGAGCCACAGGCTTTGACTCTGTCCATTCTCGAGCTGCGCCAGGTAATCATCAGCCAGGACCACACCTTTGCTTACGTGTGCACTGGATGTCCTGTGGGGTGGTTTAGGCATTCAAGCTGTTAAAGTCACATAGGGAAACAACAGCCATTGTCTGGTCTCAGCCAACACTGCTAGCAACCCTAAACACATGTATAACACTGTGGTAACAGTGGATTGAATGTATTGGAAATGACTTTCCTGCAGCAGGAGTGCCCTTTCACTGTAGAGGTTCATACTGGGTTACAGGTCTTACATCTTATTGCTGGCCTACGTGCCATGTGTACTTTATGAAATGTATCCTGGATGTTATGTATGATACACACCTACTAGTACATTACAACTTGCCTTGCCTAAGAATAACATTCTAAAGCAAACCAGGCCCAACCAGATTTTGAATAACTAATCTGATCAATGGGTCAGGGTAGAAAGAGCACAGACTGTATAAAAAAACTTTTTTTTGCAACTTGGGGGAAACATACAGTATCCCACATTGTATTAACTTGAAAGACAAAGTGCACCATAAATCCAATAAAATACAACTTTTTAAATGTATTAATAACTGTTGGAACTTCAGTTTATACCTACATTAAAAAAAATAGATTTAATTAAATAAATAAGATAGCTTGAATCCAAATATTCATAACTGGACAGTGTTTCAGCCCGTGTAGGAACTTCATATTCACACTATATTATTGACTATTTGTATGCCTTTGTCTCATGGCATGAGTCATTGTGAATGGACAGCGTTAATGTCTAACTGTTTCTACTGACATGCCTAGTTTCTCCTCAGTGCATGGTAATAGAGTTAATCTATTGTGTAATGAGACAGACTGTGACAAGATTATTGGACACTATTATCTCCAAATGCTCTTTCATTTTTATAATTCTTGTCCGTCTTATATGAAACTGGATAGTTTACAATGCATCATTCTCAAATTTGGGATTGAAATGTAAACCTTTCGTTACTATCATCTTACTTTAATCCATTTAGAGGGATTTGGTTTACTTGAAGTTCATCAGAAATCTCAAAAGAATGATTTAGGCTTCATAAAAATGTTTCCGCTAATCAGTGTTTGTATTAAAAGGAATTAATCTATGGGCATGTGTCTACCTTGCATAATGGAGTATAGCTACATAGGTAGAAATATAAATGATTCAGTCATGGGTAATTTTAGGAAATTCCCAAGATGTTAGTTACCCAGTACCTTTTGCAAATTGCAATGAAGGAAGCCATTGCCTTGGTCACTCCCATGACAATCTATGGAGCAAATAGCTTGACATTCAACAAGCCACAAGCAGTGTAGGGTCAAGACATATCACCAACAGTTTCTACCAAATCCAGTATAGGTTGGGTTTTTTAACATTGTCCTCAACCACCCCTTAAGTCTAGGGTGATTAATTTAAAGCAAAGAAGTTGTACAGACTATCATCATTACAGTGCAAATACCTTTTTCAGTCTCCAAAGTGGAATTTTCTTAGAGGATTAATCAGTAACCGAGGTATATTGTCCCATGCAGGTTGTCAAGTGCCTTGATTCCTAGTAGGCTTTCCAATACAGAAACATTTCCGCCACAGGACTTGCAAGAGACCCTGTAAATATTTACCTAAGCATGACTCTTCTGAGCAAAAAGAAAATGTATTCTGCCAGAACTGCTCAATAACCTATCATTAGTCATTGATTGATTAGTGTGTAACTAAAAACATTACATGAGGTGTATTACTGGACTTCTGTTTTTATAAAACCAGCACTATAGATATTGTTGCGAAATTTATAAAACACAAAATTGCCAAAATTCTTTTTGGGTAATCATTTAAAACTGATAGCAGGTAGTATCAACATAGTGGTTTAATCACGAATGGAATGTCATTTGGCTGCCTGTAAATTTCATTAATTTATGACAACACTAGCAACACGGCTACAGAAATAACACAATTGCCACACCATAGTGTAAAGTGCATTGGTATGATCAAAACCTGGGAGCAGACTACAGCACCAACCTGTGGCCAATCTAAGGACCAACACCACGACAAAACCAAACTCTCATGGTAGGACACACCAGCTCTTAACCTTTCTCACTAAATATCCTAACAGTTTCCAGTCAAACCAAGGGTCATCATCCAGAAATTAAAAAGGCAAAAACTAGGACAACAAAACAGCATTCCTTTGTTTTCATAGAAACTATTTATTAGTCTTTCAAATTGAAAATTTAAATACACATAATTGTTTTGCACTCGAACGTTTCACAAAGGAGTGTCAGTAAAGTTGGAGTTACAATGTGGGTTCATGAACAGTCAAACAGTCAGCCAGTCAGCCTGTGGGCCTGAATATCACAAAGAAAACATTCGAGAAAAGGACTCAATGTCATGATTCTCTAACCATGTTCATTCTACAGTGATGTACCAGTCAAACAGTAGGCAGTTAGGTCATAATAGTTCTTAAAGTTTCTGGATGATAATGGCAGATGCTCCACCACCTCCATTGCAGATGCCGGCTAGCCCATACTGGCCTGACTGAAGGTGGTGTGCCATGGTTCCAACAATCCTGGCCCCAGACATTCTAAAGGAAATTAACACAAATGAGTAATAAGCCAAATAACAACTGCTTCAAAGAACATATTTTTCCTTTTTTGTTCAGCTATGATACCATTCAGGTTGTCTCATAAAATTGGCCTTTGAACGTAATTTCCCTTCACGGTCAACATTACCCCTGATATTGCACCAGCCTTATGCAATAAATAATTAAATCTGTCAAGTAAAATAGATAGCTTATCTTAGCTGATGTTAATGCTGCTTACCCAATAGGGTGGCCAAGTGAAACAGCTCCCCCGTTGACGTTGACCTTGCTGGGATCAATATCCAGCATCTTAATATTTGCCAGGGCCACCACACTGAAGGCTTCGTTAATCTCCCACATGGCAATGTCCTCCTTCTTCAAACCAGCAGCCTCTAGGCACTAAGCAGAACACACACACATTTTCATTTGAACATTTTGGCTACCTGAGTGATTGGTTTATGACGAATGTGATGTGTAAAGAGCGTGTTAACTAGTGCAAAAAAAAGTTTAAAAAAAAAAGAAAAGAAAAAAAGTCCTATCTTCTTATGTAGCCACCTGTCATAGACTTCAGATTTACTTAGGGTCGCTTAATTTCTCCACTAAGTTTTTCCATCAACCAAAACATAGCCCAACACTATCACAGGCTATATTTGACTTTAAACACATAGTTGATGACAGGGGAATGTTACGTTGTTCACTTCCATTCACCTTCGGAACAGCAAATGCAGGTGCGATAGGGAAATCAATTGGGGCAACAGCAGCATCAGCAAAAGCTAGAGTAAAGAAAAAGGAAAACATGCTTCAAATAGTACTTGTTTGGTTAAATATACACTTCTATGCTTCCTCGAGTCCTAGTGCAGTTAATCAAATTGTCTGTGTGATCTTAGTCTGTACAAAGTGACTTAGAGATGAATCAGCCATGTGTCTGGGTGTCTTACAGACGATCCTGGCTAATGGAGTGACGTTCAGTCTCTTTGCAGCATCAGCCGTCATGAGCACCAACGCGGCAGCACCGTCATTCAGAGTGCTGGCATTGGCTGCAGTCACTGTGCCTAAAATTCAAATGAACAATGTAGAGGTCATCCTTTGTCCTTACGCATATACAGGTCAATTTGTGTTCATTCTGGACACGTTCTCTTTCGTTTTATCAAGGGTTACTAATTACTGAATTTGCGATAGAACTTTTTCAATGGTTCAGAAAAGTGTGCTCCCACAGTCAAACAATCCATTCCCATTAGTCACTTACCATTCTCTTTCTGGAAGACTGCTCTCAGCTTGGGGACTTTGCTGAAGTCGACACGCCTCCATTCCTCATCCTCAGACACAACCAAATCAGGTTTGCCTGGACAGGACCACAAGTTAAATTTTCATTTCCCAATTTCATCTCACCCTGCACTACATCTTCCATCTAGCCCACATATGTCGATAGGCCAGAAGAGTTTTTCAATACCTCTCTTGGGGATGCTGACAGGAATGATTTCTTTGGCCAACACGCCAGACTCATATGCTGCTTTGCTGCGGCTGTAAGAGCTGATAGCGTAGGCGTCCTGCTCCTCCCGAGTGATTTTGCTGTTCTTGGCTGTGTTCTCCGCACAATTGCCCTGCACAACCACAAGTAATGAAAACCTAGTCATTTGAGCACTGGTTTGTGTAAACAGTCACACAGTGGATTTGGGTTAGTTTATTTACCATGTGGAATTTGTTGTAGACGTCAGTGAGGCCATCCTTGACGATGAGGTCCTCCATGGAGACTCCACCGTAGGACGGGGTGTCTCTGGTCATGACATAGGGCACGTTGGACATGCTCTCCATCCCTCCTGCCACCATAACATCCTGGCACACAAACAACAATAGAGGTCGGTTTATGCGTTAAGAAACGTTAAAGCTTGTATACAAAATAAACTTTTAATAACATTTATATTCTTTATGTTATCCAGTCTTCTAATGAGGTTTGGTTGGCAACAAAAAGCCAAATGATTTGACTATGTACTATGACACTAACACTAAACACATTAGGATTGGGGTTAGGGTTTTGATCAAAACACCACCAAGGATTAAATTATATATGCCCATGGGTTACTAATAACACAATGTAATGTAGCGGTATTTTACCTGGTGTCCACACATTAGACTCTGGGCTGCAAGCATGATAGACTTCATTCCAGAGGCACACACTTTGTTGATTGTTGTTGCTGGAGTACCAAGAGTCAAACCTGCAGACAACATATCAGACATAAGATGAAAATGCAATTTTGAGCATTAGCAAAATATTGATGTCTACGTTTCTAGGTCTGATAGTCTGTTTTATTTGTTTCAGATACCTGCTCCGAGTAAAGCCTGTCTGGTAGGGGCCTGCCCTTCCCCTGCTTGCAGCACATTGCCCATATATACCTCCTTTACCTCCTCCACAGGGATGCCTGAGTGAATCGACACACATTATTAATATGCACATACAGATCTAGAATTAGATCGCAGGTTGATAGCTATGCTCTGCTCAACTTTGTTATTTCAATTCTTACATTGTAATATTTAGATGGCATTGAAATATCAGCAGCTAGACGTCTAAAATCAAGCTACCTGCTTTCTCTACGGCTCCTTTGATGGCGATGGAGCCCAGCTTGGTGGCCGGGACTGCTGCTAGGGACCCTCTGAACGACCCCATAGGGGTGCGAACTGCACTGACAATGACCACTTCCTTCAATGATCAACAAAGAAAGCCTTAGATACCCGTTTGAACATTTAAAAATGTACCAAAACGGCATTCAGTTGTAGAATACTTACATTGAGAGAAGGGTGAGATGAATATGTTCTTGACAGGCAATTGTGAGCCTGCAACAGTGCAAGGGCAGAGGGTTATATTAATATAACCGCTGTTTAATAACGACAAAACAAAATAACACACACGAAACAATGCTTATTGCGAAATGCAAAATCCACGTCAGTGAGTTTTAGACAACAGTTCTATACGGCAACTTGCCAAATAACTAGCTCACCAAGCTAGCTAACTTTTTAGATAGGTTAATTTACAGGCCGTTGCTCCAAACTTAGCTGTCTACCAACGTTAGCTAGTTCGTTAATACTAGTGGCTAGCAATGCATTCGCTAGTACTAGTAGTAGCATGCATTCACATCGATTATTTGGCAGCCCCTTAGGTTACATACCAATCGTTTGCACAGTTGAGCACGCATGGTTAAAAGTCCACTTGATGACATAACGTTAGGAAAGAGGACTCGCAGCTGGCTAGCCTAGCTAACCACTTCACCTTCAACCAAGTAGTGTGAGGCTAAACAAAGTACCCAATCGGATTGAGGGGTGTGTTAACATGACGTCATGCAAAATGTCGCTGTGTTGTTTTGGGTGATGTGATTCAAGCTAAAGAGAACTGAGAGATATTTAATCAACAGTGCTAATCGACTCTGCGCTTCATTGAAAAAGACCGGTTTGAATTGACGTCGGCTTTCACAGCAAGGCACCATAAGCAAAAAAAGTAATTAAATTATTTTGGGTCCAACTCTAACTTTTCAGATTTTCAAATAGGCCTGTCTTCCATCAATTATACTTTGATTAACAACAGAAAACCTTTTCAATACTTTCTGGAATGTCATAGGCTAGATGGTTGTAAATAGTCTGCACTTATACATAGCCTAGGCCTATGCAAATTAACCTACTGGCGTTTGAGGACAGTAAAAGTGGGAAGACATTTTTTTATTAATATTAATAGGCTATGTCTTTGGAACTGAAGTATTGCGTACATTCATGCTGGTCACTGCTGGAGCTATTTCAATGGTGCTGTGGCTATATCAAGTAGTCCTGTAAAAAATGACATGGGGTTCATAGCCACGTCAATTTCAAATAAATAGAATTTGCCTTTGTCGTGAGGTACTGATAGGCTCCGTCACATTAAAAATAGCGGGTTTGTTTGCATTAGCACATGGAATTTGATGGTTATCTTATGGCTCATTTCCACCACGCACTAGTGGATCGGGTCGTAACATAGGAACGGTTATAGCGCATTTCCAAAAAACACTATACTAGGTTATGTTATTTTTTTTTACAAAGGATTGATCCTAACAGGTTTTTCATGGTGGGAGGAAACCCATACAAACACGGGAAGAACATGCAAACTCTACAGGTAAAGGCCATGGGACCACCGGGGTTCCAACCACTGTGCCACCATATTGCCAACTTTTACAGTGTCTTCTATTGGCCTACTTGTCTTAAACCATGTACAATGATTAGTAGAATCATGTAAAATGAGGTGTAGCATTTGTTTTAGTATGAACAGGTTAGGCCTAATTGTTATGCCAAAGTCATAGTCCTGATAATCTGTCTATACCTGTGATACATTAAAAATCCAGCAGAGGGTGCACTGTTAAATAGTCAGCTCATTGACACTACTGAGAACTTTCTCTATGATGACCTTGTTGATGTCGAGAACTCAATGTGTGAACCTGGTAACTGTAATGAAGTATATTTTTTTCCACAGAAATTTCAACAGGTAATGCCTTGACTCTTGTCCAATATCTATAACAATAAGCCAGACACTAAAGTTGGTCATTGCCCTAACAGCAATTACTGACACTTTCTCCACTGCATCGTCAGTAGCACCTGCAGCTGAGTTGGTTGTCTCCTGGGTGGTGCTGGGGGCCAAGTAAATAAACACACACAATATGTTAGGTATTATAAATCGGACAAATGTCTTTTCATATCCAAATTTCATTTCATTGAGTGCTTTGCATCAACCTCAATCTCAGGAGGCAGGAGGGTGCAAGAATGACCCTCCACTGGGGGGAAAAGCTCATCAGCACGGGTGAAGGCCTTTGTTGCTGCCATATGCCCTGGGATGTCATGAAATAACACAATTCTTCATGTTCCAGAATGGTCAAACAATCAGAAAGCACCACAGTCCAAAAATAAGCCACAAATCGAACATTTTAGTACAATTTCGAGTTAAAGGTATTCCTTATTTTATAAGAGATGATTAGCCAGGCTCGCTCTCTCAATCTGGTTGATATGGCAACCAAAAAAAATTACTTCATTTTATATCTCTTTCTCAATCTCAAAATCATCAGATTCTTTCTCTGCATAAAAAAAATACAAATGCATTGTTGACTGATACACAACCCAACACAATTTAAATAAATCTATAAAACGTTTTGTCAAATACTGCCTCCATACATTTTAAACGTGGCAAGCTATACACGACACCAGCTTGCCTTGTGTCAATGTATGGAGTGTGATCGTATTTTTTGCGTGATTCATCTTGTCCGATATTATTGAATCCAGCATTCACTAAATCAAATAGTTATCCACGGTTGTTGAAGTACGAGAGTAATTTGCAAGATAACTGAATTCAGAATTCTCCAATAATCCATAATTTGTTTGGCAACCTAGGCGAAATAGTGCCCTGTCATAGAAATCTAATTGTTGTGACTGTTTTTGCCGATAACTGCTTAAATACAGTGCATGTGACCACCCAATGTAAACAAAATTACATTCTAGAATTTGGGATTTAAATAATTAAACTCAAGACACCCAACTTGTATAAGCCATGCAACTTCTATACATAGTTTATTTATTACTGGTATTGAATTTAATACACTCCACTAATCAGTTGAAAAATACTTTATTACACAAAATATATTGAGACACTAACATACAGCCTATATTAAGTGAGGTGAGGCACCCTTGTATTTTACAACAGACAAATCAATTATGTATTTTTAAATATCTATATAGTACAAAAGGTCCCACACAGGACTAGGTAGTAGATTGTTCTGCAATTTAATTTAATTATACAAATTCAATATGAACAGTATAATATCTTTAGTAGCAGTTAAGCCATGCATAGTTCAACAAAACACGGACAACTCTCCTTGATGGATAGAGGTATTCTATCTGTCTGGCACCGTTAGAAAAGTATAGGTATCCTGAAATATGAGAGAGGAATTATTATCACACACACACATAACACTGCATTTCACATGGCATATGAATGAATTTACCATTGTATCTGACAATGACCTTACCATGGTTCTCAAAAGCGGCATCCACTCTGCTGCCAATACCAGGGAAGTCTCTGTGGATGTATCTTGGATATCCCCGGTTCATCTTGCCTTTCCTCTCATTAAAGCTGTGGCACAGTTCAACAACAAACATAAGCTTTAATTGAATTTGCAAATAGCAAGATATTTTTCAGGAGTTTGGTTTACAATTTTGCAACTGCTTCTGACCTCCAGTATCTGTCGTTCACAAAGAAGAGGGTTTTTCTGGTGGATGGCACATGAACCACGGCATCAATTTTGACAACAGAAGAGGGAAAGCCGAAGTTTGAGAGAGGTTTTGGATAGCCTGACAGAATGGTGTTTGCACTGATGCCCCAGTAATGATCTCCTATGGAAGAAAGTTTAGAGAAAGTTAGTTTCTTGAGTCTGAGTTCTACAGTCTGTATGATAAGTTGTTAACATAATGAGAATATGTGATCCTCATCATTTTAGTATTTTAACAAATTAAAAACTGTTCAAATGTATGTTTAGTCATGAAGGTACCTTCAAAGAAATAGGCAGCACGTTGTTTTCTGCTTTCATATGCAGCATCAACATAGCTGATACCAGGCCAGACAGAGTGCACTTTGTTTTGCTTTATGCCATTCCAGTAGCCACTTTTCTTCCAGAAATACCTGTCAGAGAGGTACACAAAGAGGTATTCCATGAGGATCAGCAATAAAAACACATTGGAGCTTTTAGCATGAATGAATGGGTTGGGGCTCAATTTAGAATAGCAGCATTTACAGTATACTGTGTAATATTATGAAACTCACCCATTTTTGAAGAAGTACAGCTCATTCTGAATGGAGGTGGCTGCATCGAAGACCAGGTCCCTGTCACATCTAGTTGGAGGCTCTGGTCTAGGCTCAGGTCTGGGTTCTGGTCTGGGTTGAGGTTTAGGTTGTGGTTTGGGTTGTGGTTTAGGGTCTGTATTTCTCACACCTGGGAAAGTAAGTATTATTGGCTTGGCGTAGGATATCTTGTTCAATCAATAAAAACTACGACACAAATGTCATATTTCTATTCATTGGTGTGTGCATTTCAAAACTTTTAATATAAGCTGTCGGAGCGCTTACCATATAGTGATTGTACTCCACGTTTGTCGTCATCAGGTAGCTTGTATCCATATGTGTTGACATACTTATAGGTGGGGTACATAAGAGCCGACGGATCCCGTGAGTGGTCTAGTCCCAGAGCATGGCCAAACTCATGAGCAGCTACTAATAGCAGGTTTATTCCTATGAGAAGACCATCAAAATAGTTGGAAGGAAACATATAACCAGGCATTTCCCATACAGTAGTTAAAAATGGATAAGTAAAAAGCTGAATTATTTCTGTACCTCTTTGTGTCAGTGTCCAGTTTTCATCCTCGTCAAAGTGTGTATCCCCTCCTTCTCCCTCCCCTGGGGAGTTGGCGTGGGCCAGAACTCCACTAGGCCCATCGAAGGGATAGAAGTCGCCATGATCTAGTTTTGAAAAGAGGATAGCACTACGGTTACAAAAAAGTAATAATAAAAAAAGCAATATTAGTTATATATACAATTCCTCTATACAATGGAACAAAGCTCTCACTTCTAGCCTTAAAAAGGATCATAATGTCGGCAGTGCCACTGTTGATCTGTTTAAAGTCCAGAGGAACGACATCGCTGTAGAGTTGAAAAGCTTTTGCTATGGTGGCATCCACATCACTTTTCCTTAGGTCAGACGTGTACTGGGTTATCCTTAGGAAAGCAAAGAAAGACAAATAAATCAGATACCATCTTAGAAGGCAAATGTTCATAAACATGGTCTTTAGGTGCGTTTGTGTACCTGTAGGTGAGCAAACTCTTTTTCCAGCGTGGCCTGCCTCCAAAATGTGCGTATCGAGCCACATCTGTAACACCACAGCGGGGCTTAGCCATCACTTCCAGAGTGTTGGAGTCCAGGTTGCCTGTCACCTCCAGACCAAAGAACTCCTGCATTCTTTCTAGGTTCCTTTCAAAAGAGTTTGTGGCAACCCGCCTGCTAGTGCCAGGGGCAGTGACAGCACCAGAGTAAAACTGTGACAGATAGGTCTAGAAAAGAGATCAGGTTAGGTTACCCACAATTAGTTTACTGAAGTAACATTCAATACATTTAAATAATATAGATGTAAAACGTATGACTCGCCGAAAACCCGAAAGTAACTTGAAATGTATTTCTACCACATTCAGTGGTATAGAATACAAGCATACAATTATTAGTCATACAACATTGATTCCGTTTGGATTTTATTAGATTTTTTATGTATTTTTATATATTGTGTGTATGTTTTATTTTTCACTTAATTTTTTTATGAGATATGTTTGCAATTGTAATGTTTTAATCACTGCTATATTGTTGGAGAGGCAATTGTTCTACGTTTTAAAGAGAAGGGATACATAAATAAAGGGTATTATTACCTCGGCTAGAGACTGGGCTTCTTGTGTAACAGGTAAGGAGGCGTCTGGACTTCTTGTAGTGGTAAGAAGAGCTTCACAAAAACATATAATCACAGCAACTAGCAGTGCCGTGACCCCTTTGAATTCCATCCTTTTTTACTTCTTCTGCTTCAAGAAGTTATGATCAACCTGAGTCGTCTCTCCTTTTATAACCCCAGTAATTGGCTGAAGGTCATTTCCCAAAAGCCCTATCTTCATATTTGCAAGGTGGGCCTACGTGGGGAACATGATGAGGTGATAACACATTCCAGAGGTGTCTCTGCAAGTCTTAACTCTTATGTGAGTTACATAATGGGAAAAAACATAGACAGGGGCCAAGAAAGGGAGTGCAAGGGAGTGTTTTTTGTACAAAAACAATTATGTAGCCCTTTTAACATGCCCTGTGTTTTTACAGAAAAACTGTAATGAATCACATACGTTTATGTCACCAATGGAAACACTCATAACAAATATGTGAGGTTATGTCTTTAATAGGGTGATGTGTTAATCTAGATATCCATCCATTAGCTATACTGCTTATCCTTTGCAGGGTCACGGGGGGGGGGGGTATCCCAGCCTAGACAGTGCGAGAGGCGGGATACACCCTGGACTGGTCGGCAGTCAATCACAGGGCTGACACATAGGGACAAACAACCACTCACGGTCACAGTCACACCTATGGACGATTTAGAGTCACCTATTAACCTGCATGTTTTTGGACTGGGTCCACGCAGACACAGGGAGAACATGCAAACTCCACACAAAGAAATAAATATATAAATATATACACTGTATATCCTAAATAATATATCTTTTACTCTGTTAGTGTAGCCTGTAACTGAGTATCAGAACCAAGGCTGGATCCCGATATCCACTCAGGTGAACCAGTGAGCCCTCTCTGTCCTTTAGTAACCTGCCTTAAGGATCACAGGCACACACACACACACACACACACACACACACACACACACACAGCCTATCTTTATTTCTAGCCGTATGACCTACTGCCAGCACCTGCTCGATCATCCCACAATCCGCCATAGCTCTCTCAACGTCTCTACCACCAAACAGGCAAATTTGTGAAAGTGTGTGTAGGCAAAGTGTTGGATTCATGACCAGGATGTGATTGAGAGCACAGGACAACCAAAACGGGGACAAAAGGTTCTATCAAACCCACACTTAAATAAATGAATGCACCTCTGCATTTAACGTCTAGATTAAACACACGCAGTACAGCCTGATAATGGAAGCCCTACTCTGAACATTTATGGCCCTAATAAACTAGCCTAACTAAACTATGCCATAAACTTCTTACTGCGGCCATGTACAGTATTATCTATGTTTTGTTTTTTTAATCAAGCCGGGATGCCTTACATAAGTGCACAACCGATTATCCTGTGTATTTTACTCCTGTGCTGTAATAAAAATTTAAATACATCTTAAAAGTTTTAAAGGTTTATTGCAACATTTCCACGTACTGCTTAGGCAGCCTTGGCTCCTATAGTGACCTCAGAGGCTGGAGTCAAGGAAACGGCACACTTGTCCCTCAAGCCCCTCGTCCTCTCCCCAGCTTCGGAGAGTCAGTAGCAATTAGGCTCTCGTTGCACCAGGAGATTACAGCCTATTAGCCGAGAGACAGATTCAAAGAAGTAACCCCCCCCCCCCATCTTCTATTTTTAACTACCCCTGTTGCTTTCTCTGTCTCTGCTTTGTGCCTTCTCCTAGTCGCTCTCTTTCTACCCCCCCCCCAACCCCCATCCACCCCTCCTCATTCATTATTTTAACCTCAGCCTTTCACCGTCGGGCTGTTTTCTCTGTCTCCCCAGCCTCGGTAAGCTCCGCCAGCAGACACGCACACACCCTCCGCTGAGAACACTCAGCTAAACCCCAGCAGCACAGCGCCACTTCCTCTCTCAACTTAACAGACAAAGACACCTGTCCGTCCCCTGTCTGTCCGTCACAGCGTCGGGCGTTTCCTTATGAACGCTGTGGCATTGACCGGCAGCACGGGAATGTAACTGAGGGCAGCAAGAAGGCCAGTGGTACTGTGTTACATGTTTACACACACACACACACACACACACACACACACACACACACACACACACACACACAAATAAGACACGCAGAAACATAAAGAAAGAGATGCTGTAAGGCAGGATGAGGTGGGGGGGGTGGGGGGGGTGGGGGGGGTCATTAAGGAAAGCAGCAGAGCTGTAACGAATTATAGCAAGGTTTTTCGTTAACACTTACACAAGACGTCAGAGAACGGCAGCCAGGCAGCGGTTGTGTCTGTGAGTGTGTGTGTGAGTGTGTGTGTGTGTGTGTGTGTGTGTGTGTGAGAGAGTGTGTGTCTGTTGTGTGTGTGTGTGTGTGAGTGTGTGTCTGTTGTGCTTGGGGCCCTCCCGAAGATCTCGCGTTGCCCTCTGCAAACTAGCGATTACCTACTCACCACGGGCAGCAAGATAACGCTGAGGCAAGCGAGATAGGAAAAGGGGAAATGCGCGTTTGGCCTAGCTTGAGCCTGGTAGGCCACCGTATCACACCACCCCCTCAGCTCAGCAGACGCTCCACTCTGCCTCTCTCTCTCTCTCCCCCTCCCTTCTCCGCTCTCGCTCAATCACTTCCTCACGCCCCTCCCCCCTCCACCTCACTCTCTCTAAATCCACAGTGCAGCTCTCATCTTTCGGCACACGGATCTAAGGGGGGGAGTGGGGGGGAGGGGGGGATAGATAGCTAGATAGATAGATAGATAGATAGATAGATAGATAGATAGAAAGATAGATAGATAGACAGATGGGTGGGTAGACAGACAGACAGACAGACAGACAGACAGACAGACAGACTGACAGACAGATAGTTAGTTAGGGTAGGTAGGTGGGTGGGTGGGGAGGGAGGGAGGGAGGGAGGGAGGTAAGTAGGTTTGTAGGTAGAGGTAGGTAGGTAGAGGTAGGTAGGTAGGTAGGTTGGTAAGTAGTTATAATGCACAATAGATCCTTATGACACTCAGACCAATGTCTGAGAAGAATGTATTACACGCACACCCTTCCTTATAACATGTCTCGGGAGCGCGTGCGTGCGTTTGAGTGTCTGTGTGTGTCTGTGCGTGTAGGTGTGTCTGTGTGTGTCTGTGCATGTAGGTGTGTTTGTGTGTGTTGAGGGGAGTGATGGGGCGGGGGGGTGGGGGGGGGGGGG
>JAVQIZ010170463.1:0-16825 GCA_036023535.2 Galaxias brevipinnis | reverse complement strand
CCCCCCCCCCCGTACCCACCCACCCACCCACCCACCACCACCACCACCACCACCACCACCAAAAAGAACTGCATGAGTTGAGACCATTTTTATTCTTAGAATTGTGAGCGGGATTATTAAAATGATTAGCTAATACTTAAATTCCATGAACATAAATGATGTACATGTTTTTATCAAGAAGACAGATGATCTTATGAAGTAAGTGTCGTCCACGCTGAAACGGGTTGCGCTTTGAGGTTGGTCATCTGGGCATCAAAATTAAATTGGTTATTCTGGACCAGAAAAAAGCTTGCATAAAATTTTATGGACTTGTGTTATGGGTGGACTGATTAAATCCTAGAGTGTAGCTGCTGTGCACTGTGGGTAGCCGTGCGCTCCCCCTTGGCAGGCTGTAGTTGGGAGCTGCCAACCTCCATATCTCTGCCATCCCTTCAACCCGCCAGTTTGTTAACTAACTTTCCTGACTCTCTGAACTCTTTGCCTTCAACCCTGCTGCTCCCTCCCCTTCTTCGCCGCTCAGCCAAAGGTTTCGACTGCTTTCTCCTCTCCACATCTGTCAGTGGAGCCGAGGGCCTCATCCCCCTTCGGCTGCAAACCCTCTTACTTCTGCTTGTCCGTACTGCAGGTTTCTCTGCTTTCACTTTGTCTTTGCACTCTCTTCCGTCACCATTACACGGTACTATACTGCGGCGCTGCTTCCACCGACTGACACAAACGCACACTCACACATAACGTCGAAACACATGCACACGCGCACGCACGCACGCACACACACACACACACACACACACCCACACCCACACACATCATATTGTGATTCCAGATCTCTTTATCTCTATCTCTCTCTTTCAGTCTCTCTCTCTCTCTTAGGTCAGGTCAAAGACAAATCCATGTGTCATCATGAGCAAGTCTGACACTATGCTGAAAAGGGCAAGACATTTTCTCCATCACTCTGGCAGAGCACTCTATTGTCTGTCAATTCTCTGCACATGGTCTGTCAAAGGAGCTCCCCCAGAACGAGTGGCACGGGCCATGTTGGACATGAAACAGAGCCACGGAGGCTCCAGATAGACACAGTCAGATATGGCCCCATAGAGACCTGTGGTCTGATAAAGCCTGGTTGTTTGGTAGTGCTCTGGGGACCTGCTACGCAGCACTTTCCTGCAGACCCTACCTGTGTTGACGCTGACGTGTTTATGTTTGTCTGTCATTGTTTGCTCAAGTCCAACAACAAACACAGGCAGTGTTCCGGAGGGATTGTCACATCTTGCAGGCCTCCACGACCTCGCCTCCAGTCAAGACTGCGCACCGTTTCCATGGCTCCAGCTCGCTGAGTTTGACAACCAGTCCGACAGACGACGGGGGTGTTCCATGTTACTGTAGGTAAATCAGGTACATCAGGGTGGGCTGGGCCCGTCTTGCTTTTCTGGGACTCAGGTACCTCCAAGACTGAAGGAAAACAAAGGGATTTGCTTGCTGACTGTCAAACCTCACATAGTGCACAAACACAGCAACACAAACATATTTCAGTATATGCCATTATAATACATCTGTAAACAGACAGACATCAGCTCTAAGGCAAATTCAACTGTGTGAAAAGTGTGTTTGTGTTATGCTGAATTTCATAACGATTTCTTGTCAAAATGACAGGAAACAAGCGTTTTGTTTTAGTTTTTTTTACATTTGGTGGTAGTACATTGTAGAAAGAAAATTCAGCTGAACAGCCAATTAGCATTTGCCAATAATCTATAATTGTCTTAATAAAAAAGATCTGCGTGCACGTACCTTTGCTCCACCCGAACAGTCGTACTGAGAAACCCCACCTGAGACACTGGCTGTGCAAATAGATAATTACTCTTCCCATGAGTCCAGACTGCCACAGCTCTGGACGGAAGGTTGCAAATGTTTGTAGAGCTTTGATCCCACAGAAGCTTAAGATCTCTCGGAGGAATTAGACGTTGACTTTTTTGCCTGTTTAATGAAATAGTTTAATTGATTTTGTTGTTCAAACAGGGAAGGTGGGGAATAAATTTCAGCACCCTGTAGTACCACACAAAAACAGGGTTTCGACCAACATTGCTATCGATTTTGCTGTTTGCATTTACAAAGCATGTGAGTGCAGGCAAAGGAACAACAACCACACAGACCCTCTCTCATAAACACACACACACACACACACACTCACCCACACACACATCCACACACACACACACACACACTCACCCACACACACACAGATATTGTAACCACAAATATATTCAAACCTACTGCTGGTGTTTTGATAGTGAATAGAAATACAATTTGCTGCTGATGAATGAAGATAAAGTTTGTCCTTCATGTGCTTTACATAGCAAAACATGCTATAGTTTCTCATAGGCACTCTGCAATACATCGAGGAATCTCTGTACACTATACAATACAAAGGTACCTGGTAAAGCTGACAGATTACATGCAATAACACTACACTGCACTGAATAATTGATTCCTTACTTTGTGGTTAAGGAAGGGTTTCCAGGGCAACCAGAAAAGCACAGTTCTGGTGGATATGTGCCTATGTATGCACAGGGGATTTTTTCTTCTCTGGCAAGACAGTCTAATTTGTGGCAAAAGCTCGGTACTAAGTTGTGCCTCCACACGGCTCAGCTTGCAATGTTTAACTTGGAGGCTTCACTGTGCTCTCCCATGCCTAAATCACCTGCTCCTCTGGCCCAGAGGGAAGATGCAGAGGGAGGGCCCAGTGGACCGCAGGGTTAACCTTTTCACTTACACTCTAATGAAGGTGAAATGGTTGCTTATTGGTGTAAGGAAGGTCAGCTGACCCTGGCCATTCTTTAACATAAATCCGCTGTGTAACATGTACTAAATGGAACTGAAATGGGCCAACTACAACCCCCCTCCTCTTTTTCTTCATTTCCTTTTCCAGAGGCAGCAGACTAGTAACTATACTTGAAATCATTCCAGTTGAGCTCAGCCATATTGAGCTGATTCAGATGACCGGATTCTGTGAGTGGCTCATTCCTCATCTACCAACTATTCAGGATCCTACTGATTAAAACGCACCTCAAGCCACCGGGTTCATTTGAGGCTTACTAAAAGGCAGAATGTCATGGAGGGATGTTTACTTGTTGATGCAGCTTCCAGAGGAAACAGATGGGAGCGACGGCTCCATTGAGAGAAATGTAGACAGGGACGGCTCCGATATCAATCTGTAAATGGCTCTCGCTTACCAGAGGCACAGGAGCTCTCTCGCACTCATTAATCTGCCTTTTATTAAACAAAAGCAGCCACCAGTGCTGCCTAAGAGGAACATAGATAAAGCAGACAGGAAGATAGACTGTTTGTTCAACTCGCCCTCTCCCCGTACCACATTCAACACGGTAATGAGAAAAACTCCTGCAATATAAAAAGACTGATTGAAAATATCCACCTTTTAAATATTGCGTGCGGGTCTAATGTTCTTTGAGTTGTTGTTGTATCTGGGAAAGCAAAGCTGCCTCAGGCAAGAGCATTTCCAAACATGAATGTACTACTGTGCAGGGCAAGGGTAAGGTGAATTAGCACTTGTCTGTGATGTAATTACTCGTGTTTGGCACTGACTTTCAAAGAACCACAGACAATTTTTAGGGGTCATTTTCTAGGCCACTAGTTTGTGTTAAAGCTATTTAGCGGTTAGGATAATCGAACTCAATGTAACAATGACAACTGTCCGACGTACAGCGGCTTTCATTCAACAACAAATGGGTTTGTCATTATTTTTCTGGTGTTTTTGAGAGAGGAATTCATTGAAATAAAAACAATGGCGCCTTAGTGCCACAAAACAATGAGAGGAGTTGCATCAATTCCAAAAGGAGACCTTAATGGGTAGCAGCTCACCCCGGGGACCACACTCCCAGCTTATTGGTCATCTATTCACCAGACAGGCCGTAGCCAATCAGCCAATTAGAACACTATAACAGCCTTTACAAGCCTGCATCCCAGGCAGGAGAGATGGCAATGTCACATAATCATAACAATGATGAATACGGCTACAGGTTTACAGGCACTGGCTTTGTAACCAAGAGTTCGAGGTGCCCGTCACATAGTTACTCAGACAGAATTAACAGAACGACCCCAAAGTCACACCCTATGACGCAAACTACCATAACCGCAGGAAAAGGTGAATATTTAATAAAGTCGGACGTCAGTGAGGGCCAGTTAATAGCGCCCCTCACTACTTCTAACAAAGAAACGACCAGAGCTAGCTCAATCGGACTTAACTTAACCTACCATAATTGGCTTACTGAGGAGGGGCAAGCTCTAGCTCTTTCATATACTGCACACTGGCTACAGGGCAGTTTATTGAGTAGCATAAGTCCATTATATCCTGCAATTATAAATCTGCCCACTTCACCACCATAAAAGCAGATCTGGACCAGCATTAGTTGGCTGGCTCCCGTCCATGCTTCTTTCATGGCTGCTAAGCACCCCTGATTGTACAGCACATTATCTACTTCACGGTGAATGTTGATCATTTGGAGCACTCTGCATTTTAATGGCAGACTAGAGGCTGACCCACGCATCAAAGGATTTAACCACTGACTAACTGCAAGTTTTTTAACGACAACACAACATCACATGCCTGGAAGTCTCAGGTTGGCTGGTACATGGTAAGCTGGCACACCAGGCCGAGACATGGATGCTGTACATGACTTTAATTGGGAATCCATGGAACGTCTCATGCTGACTTTCAGATGTCAGGGAAAGACTCAAGTAAAACTTGTCTCGTTAGCAGGGCATCTCGTTAATGTTTCAGAGGATCCCCTCTAGGATTTGATAATGTGTCGGCAAAGTTACCCATTGCGCTTCTTGCAAAATATCTCAACTTCTTCCCTGTACAGCATTTGTAATCTCTAATTGCCAGCTACCATTCATCCCCAGTTCCCTCTACAGTCACCTCCATTATATTTTCAACAGTGCTCTGACAAAGTGCCACATTATGTAGGATAAACCAGGTCTTATTTCCTATACATAACAGCCATGCTCAACCCTAACAACCACACAACCCTTTTCTGCTCCATTGATATTGCACGCTGGATGTTTTTAATGCAAGTTTTTGTTTAGCCGGCAAAGCTTAGCTGAGAAAAGATAGGGACCCACGATTAGCTATCTGCTGTGCAGACTGTAGCCACTGGCCACTTTGAATAGAGCAAAGCAGAGACAGGCTTCGCCCCAGTGAGTCGTTATCGCTCTGGTTTGGAAGGGGCACACGATAACAGGTATGCATACTAAAAATATATCTCATGCACAGAATTTTTTTTCTTGAGGTGCATACAGTTCTCAAATCAAATCATCAGTATTTCAAAACTAACTTGACTTTTGACTTTGTCAGTCAGAAAGAATAACTTGATGTGCTATTCAAATCGAATATGAATTATGAACGAAGTATTACTAATGCTACAGTAGAAAATAGACACATACATCGTTCACGTCTTTAGTTAAAAGTCAGCTAAGAATATACTCAGAGACATTTGACATTGCTTCCATTCCATCTGGAATGATGGTAATTATGCACAAATGGAATACAAGAACTGAACTTGACGGATTGTGAAGAAGGAGAATCTCTCTCTCTCTCCTTCTCTCTCTCTCTCTCTCTCTCTCTCTCTCTCTCTCTCTCTCTCTCTCTCTCTCTCTCTCTCACCCATCCATTATCCATTTCTATCTATACTGTAATTCCTTCTCTCCCTGTCATCGGAGGCATCGCTGGTGCCTACTACATATTCATGCCGAGCCTGTTTTTCTGAGAGATCCCTGATCCTCTTCTCTAGCACCTTGCACTCATCTCAACCCCACCTTGGCCCTTTTATGTGTTACTGCTTTGCCATGTATCCCACCCTCACAGCCATAAAATCTCAATTTTCTGATAAGAGAAACCTGAATTTGTCAAGAGATTCTTTTTTATAGATCTGAGAAGATAGTGCTGCACTAACTCTTAACAAGTACTTCATGGCGTCACTAGCTTTGTGTGGAAGAAAGGCGACGCCTGTCCTCACTGATAAAGTCTGATAAAGGCTTGCAGAGGTAGCAGATTTAAAATGGCAGTCCATATGGCTTTTATTTGCTATTGAATCAGAAGGTGGACAAGGTCTTACGTGGCATGGTTAGCTGTTCGAGCAGTTGGAGTAGTCCACTCTTGGCAGTTAGAGCCGACATTTTAACATTTTAATCTGACTAGCTTCATGAGTCAAAGTGCAATTGCTTTGATGGACTCAATAAGTGTGTCTTTTCAAAACAGAGAACACTGGACATGTTGCAATAGAAAGGGTTTGTACAAGGTAAATAAAAGAGACATGTTGTTCAATTTCCTGCTAGTACTAATGCTGTCTTCTAAACAAATATTTCTAGAGCTAATTATTGGTCGGGATCATGGTTTCCAATGAGATTTGACGAGTGAAAATTCTAAACTCTAAAACTATTCTCCTCATCAACGCGCTGTCATCAAGATGTATTTTTGAAGTCCAGCACATTTACTCCCAGCTGTTTTTTCTCTTTTCCAATCGCCTCCCCTCCTCTCCTTGTGTCTCCCTGTTCTCCACCCCCACCCCCTCCGACACCCGTATCTCAGCTGTGCGTTCTACACCTGAGCAGCTCACACATCTCTCTCTGATTCTGTTGCTGCCTCAGAGACTTTGACTTTAAACCCCTGCAATCTTAGCCAACGGCTCAAACCCCAGCACTGTGTGTGTGTGTGTGTGTGTGTGTGTATGTGTGTGTGTGTGTGTGTGTGTGTGTGTGTGTGTGTGTGTGTGTGTGTGTGTGTGCGTGTGCGCACGTGCATACTTGTGTGTGTGTGTGTGCGTGACATGGGGAGAAGGTTGGGCTAGGAGAGAGGCCCTTGGTGGGATTTGCAGCGGATCGAGGGGACAGGGAGGCAGCCTTTTAAAGCTGAAATCCAGCTCACTGTTTCTATGGGGAGGTGTGGACTAAGTGGCCTGTTGAAAGTATGACGGTGTATTTATGTGTGTGTTCCTGTTTTAATATTCAAGGCATAACACTCTTTTGCTTTTCCAGTGCCTTTAAAAACACGCACGCCGCTTCCATGTTTCAATTTACCCCTCAACCCAAGAAAAACGCCTTGGCAGTTAGAATTGACCTAGAAATGTCAAATGGCTTTCTTCATAGCACGCGACCTGAGAAGGGGGAAAAAAAATTATGCAAGCAACAAACCTGGTGGCTTGAATGATCAGCCACAAATTATTCAGTTCTGATTCACAACGCAGCGGCTAATTTGAGGAAGTGACACCAATTTCCCACAGGCCATGGCGCAATGGCTCCACAGAGCCAGTTCCCCCTTACTTATTTACTCTTAAATGCCAGAGAGACGTAGATCTACTGGGCCGGCACCCAGAATAAGAGAGATGATAATGACTTCTGGCTGCGCTCATCTTTCCACAACTGCCTCAGAGCTGCTGTGATGTTCAGCCTGGAAGAAATGACTTGTGCTTCAACGTTGCCTCGACTCCTTGCCTTTCCTCACATAAATTTGTCTCCTGTGACATGATTGTTCGGTGTGTGTTCCTTGACATTCTCTCTTTGACATGTTCAGGTAGAGGGACGTTAATCTAGGGATCTTTTCTTATGTTCTGCACAAAGTAATATCGATTGAGCGTTTTAATCAAAATTCTTAAGGTCACATCGATCTTATTTTTGATTTTGTTTTCAATTGGGATTAAATTGTATTCTATGTACTGTACTGTATTAGTGGAGTGTATCAATTCATACAAAGGCAACACCTGCTGAAATTCCCAGGGCAGTTTGGAGACTTAACGAGACAGACAAAGGGGAGACGCTGACATAGTATCCCGCACAGCACGGCTTGTCATACGCCATACTACTTCATTGTCCCCTAACATGGACGGGAGCTGGTTTATGTGGCAGCAGAATGTTACGGTAAGACAGGATTAAAAGGGTGGCAGTGTGGAGCTGGAACCTCCGGTCCAAGTGAAGGGCACCATAGGACATTGTGTTTGAAGTTCACCGGCTGTTGCTACAGTTCCAGTGTGGCATGGCAAAAGTCTGTGTGTGGAGGGAGGGCTTGAGCGGCGAACCAGCTTAGCAGGTTAGTGGGCGAGTTGGAAGAACGCCCAGCTAAAGGCTTGTTAAATGAGTTCAGGCACTGCAGAGGCAACGTTGTCCCTGCAATGTTGTGATTTGATTGTGGTGTGTTATTAAGGCTCTCTTTGCTCATAATGGCACCCATTTATCCTCTCTAATATTATTCAAATGAGAGTCCAATGACAGACTCCTCGTGCTCCCTCCAGAATGGAGAAATCCACCCAGGCATTAGATTACTTCAAGGGCCCCATGAGGAAAAGTATGGCTAAATGGAAAGCCGTTTTATATATTTTTTTAGCACATTCTAAGGGAATTAAAGGAGGAGCTGCATGCCCGGAAATAATTTTACATTCCAAAAAAAATAAAATTATATTGAGTGTGAGTTTTAGACTTATTTAAAATAGAATTCAGAAATGCGTTCCAGGAGTGGCTAATCACTTACGTTCAGAAAAAAAAACAGACTGCAAACTAAATACATGCTTTTGATGTTCTTTCAGGCACTATTTGAAATGTTTCTAATAGACAGATGTACATTTTTAGTGCCCCCTTTTCAAGACATTTAAAAATATTGTTAATACCATGCATGTCCTAATGTAATTTCACTGACTGATTGAAATATAAACCCTGATTCCTTCCTGTTTTTGTACAGATACATTACTGATAACATTTGCGCGTAAGGCATTGCCAGTAGGGGGCAATGCATTATTAATGGACAATATAAACTCTGCGGGCTGTTCATATCATGCCTAACAACAGAGAACAGACCATCTGATGTCTTGCAATGGGGATGCCGAATGCATGTATGTGGATTTGTATTCATATCTGTGTGTTCATGGAAGTGAGAGGGGGAAAAGATAGATAGATCGATAGGTAGATAAATAAGAGAGAGAGAGAGAGAGAGAGAGAGAGAGAGAGAGAGCGAGAGAGAGAGAGAAAATGTGCCCCTGGTCAAGATTTCTAGAGTGAGCATCTGCTGTACCGGCAGTCCGAGCGAGACAACGCCACTGCATCGTTTGACACCTTGGGTGTGTGTGTGTGCGTGTCTGTGCGAATGAGAGTGTGTGAGTCCTGCAACCTCATGCTTACCTTCGTCAATAATCTATTCTGCATAAAGGTTAAAGGCAAGGACGCAGCGAGAGCAAGTCGTTGGACGGTCCCTCATTATGAGGGCAACTCCAAATCACCTCCCCCTCCTCGAAGACCCCCTTCCCCTCTCCCCCTCTCTCTCGCTGTAGGCTCTGGGGAGTGCCACGGCGTTTGATTGCTTATTTTACCAAGGCGACCGTTGGGCCACGCGGCTGGCTAGGACACCGCACCGCGCACTTAATCAAGTTCAGCCCCTGGAAACCGTGCCAATCATCCAGGTGGCTTTGATGCTTAGCCGTGAGGTATCCACGGGATGTATCTCACAAGTCTACACTGGCTTCCTCTTAACGACTCCTCTCCTTCAACTTTACAGACCTGGGAATAAAAGGACGTAAACGAAATATGGCAGATATTTTTGTACTTGTAAATTATTTTCCGCAGTTTGGGTCTCCTTGGTCACTGTTGGCAAAGGAAAGGTGTCACGGGGAGCCAGCTCCACAGGCTATTGACACTGCCCTTAGTTTCAGCACAAACACCAGTGCCATTCCTTTTTGACATAGTGAAGCAATCGTTTTCTCACCATCTACTCACTAAAAGGAGTCATATGAAAGCAAGGTCAAAAATACGTAATTGCTTTTTTCTTTTACAGGCTGAGGACAGTGAAGGTACTCGCAACATAATACAAGGATCACATTTTAATGGATACTAAATCAACTGGACAAACTATTGAAAGATGAAGCATCTGTGTAGTATTACCAATATCTGTCTTAAAATAGCAATTTATTCCTTTTGGTGCTGGGGGTTGAAGGCAAGAGGTTCAAAGCTCACAGCTTGAGTGACCCAGCTGAAAATTAAGGCAGTCTTCAATGTAATCTCATATCTGAGGAAAATCAACATCAATGTTTATGAACACTGTTCAGCGGATACTGAGCCTTTGACTAAGGAGATCTATTGATGGTTGCTGAAGGCACGACAGAGGCCGGTAAACTTAGAGCAGTAACTCTGAGAGCTGTACTTTTGATCAAATTGAACACTGTGATATAATTTTCTATTTGAACTAAAGTAGAGCAATATCTTGTTATTTCACAATGTTTTCTGTAAGTATACTTCACAAAAGGATTATAGAATTGTATTGCTAATTATTAATTTGTATATTGAATAATGTTTGTTATACTTTACAAAAAAAACAACTGCTGAGAATATGCTGGTAATTTCATGTTAAATATGAGAACGCAGATGTTGATGTATCAATAATAGCTCTAGCATGCAATGCTAATCAAGCATTTGACAAACAAATAACATCTGTTTCTCAACTAATCGTGTACAATATATTCCATTTGTTTATTAGGTATTACGTCTAATACGGATGCTGAGAAAATATGTTTTCTACCTTCATAAAATTATAGTAAATAGGATTAACCTAGTGCAAGTATGATACTTGCCCTTGCTGCTATTAGCAGTGGCATTGAATATACATCTGTTTAGTCATTGCAAAGTCCCATACAGTACTGCAGGTTCTGTTATTTCCCATTGCAAGGCAATAAGGAGAGACACAATCGTGACTGGACAGCCAGTGAACACTGATGACGGTGATGGACTTAGCTGGCAGGGCGACAGCTCCACAGTGGTGACCTGAGGACAGGCGGGTGAAAGTGTCACAAACAGAGTGTCATGGTCACCCGAGCACACAGTATCTCCATGTAATGAGCACTGCAGGTTGTTTGTCTCCAGAACGGCATCCGTGGCTCACGTCCAAGACCCAGTTAGGGGTGATAAGTCTGAGAGGGCTGGGTGGCTGAATGGTAGTCAGGACCATGTCCATTTGACAGCCGCTCTGGTGGAGAGAAAACAACAACAACAACAACAACAACAACAACAACAGCAACAACAGCAACAGCATCCTGAGGGGTGTGGTGCTGGAGTAAGCACCTCCCAACCTCGGCGTCACCCCCTGGTGTTTGGGAACATGCTGCTATGATTGCTCTGTGCAGGTCGAAATGTGCACTGTGCATACTGATTTGCATGTCCTGAAGAGAGCAGATTCAAACACATGGGCTGGAGAGTTTAAGGCTAGAGGATGGGGAAGTTTGAAATTACTAGTGAGCAGTGACAAATGCGGTCATAGCCTAATGAATATACAGTGCACCTTGTTATGATGAAGTGTGTTCTTGATTTTAAATGGGTTTTGGGTCATGCACAACTTCTGAATTTTGAAAACCTCTCAGTTAGTGATTTGCACTCTTCTAGAGCTTTATAAAGTTCCTTTAATGAGAATAATGGTAGGTTGTGTTGGACTCCCAAAGCGGCAATGTGTTTGCTGTGTTCCTAATTGAAATGAGCGCCTTTTTAAAAAAAGGTTGAGCTGTATTGTTGCATAACTGCTTTACCTATTTACTGTAAAAGGTGTCATTTTAGGTAGAGCATTATTAAAACTATTTTGGGAATTTCAGATGGATATTTAACCTTTGAAGGAGAGTATTATTTGCGCTCTGGGATTGGCGTGAAATCGTCAATGAGCACTTGACCACCTGCAATGTCAAACTTCAGTGGTGGAAAAGAACGCACTCAGAAATGGAGATGGTTTGAGTAGGAGACGGAGGGGGCTTAGGAGTTTGAAATATGAATGCAAATGTGCTGGTAATTGCTGGTTCTTCAAATTGGCTGACACGAGCACCCATCTGCTGCAAGAGTGTAGTATGCAAAGTGCCTGCTAATTAAAATGTTTGAAAGTCAATCTAGGAAATTGAAATTATTTAATGTTAATCTGTGTAATTCCTGTGTTTTGGGAATGGGGAAAGAAAACGCTGAGCATCATTATGATGTTGTGTTGTTCAGAGTGTAGGTAAGAGGGTGGCTAGGGAGATAACACACAGTATTTATGAAGCACTGTCAGGTTAATGCCATGCAACATTTATCGATGCAGTAATGATTAATTTAGCATACACTCCTGTAATAAGCCATTAGGTGATGTGGTATGATTCAGAGTTTTATGTTGCCGTAATGACAAACAGATGCCCTTCAATATATCAAACGTACACCACTGTGTATAGTGCTCAAATAGGACCCATCTCGGTGTTAATATGTCCGCCTTTCATCTATGCTCTACCCGTCTAAAGACTGTCACTTTTTGGGAGCTGGCAGAAAATTTTTCAGAATGTCTGACAGTAGCATGATTGTATTAGCCGTGATAATGGATGCCGCAAAATCAGGCAACTCGTTTGAATAAATCTGTCACATTGCCAAAGTGAAGTCAAGCTGTCTCTAAAGGGTGGCCAGGGTGAACTCCTTCTCAACAAGCCCTCACCAAATTGGCTCTGCTGGAATCACAACCCCACCTACCACATTAAAATAACTGTTTCAGTGCATCGGTTACATCTTACATGAAATGAGCTTCATATGTTTTAGAGTTGCCCCTAAAACAATTTTTTGCTTCTGGCATTTGCATCATGGCGCCTACAGCAGGATCTGTTTTCGTCACAGTGCAAACAAGTGCAAACAACAAACCTGCTTATTTCACAAGGTGCCTCGGAGAACAGGGGAGGAGTTTCTCCAAGGACTGAAAGGGGAGACTGACCCCTGTAACATTGCCTCTGATTCAGTGACATTGTCTCAATGACCGGCTGTCCTTTTATTTTCACGTGATTAATGTCCTTAATTTGCTTTCGGCATATCTCATGGATTATGCATGTTTTGAGTGGGTTTAGGAGGATAAGGCCTTTCTTTGGACACCCTAAATCAGTGATGGTGACGTGATTTACATGAGGATCAAAAACAGATTATCATATCAGAGACACAAATAGATCACTGGAGTAGCTTAAGGTAGAAGACAGTCTCTCTCAGCCCGCTGTCAGTAGTGAAAACAGGACTATCATTCAGATCTAGACATCACACGGTGCTATGCATATGTATGTGGATGGCTGAAATACTGTAATCTGTACCTCTCATCATTCCCTGGGCTTGGAAGCGCCTTGCACATGCGGTCAGTTCACAAGACAATTCTCTAAAGGACCTTTGTTCCAAACATAATTCCCAAAGGCTATCAAAACAATAGCTCAATCCCTGCTTCAAGGAGAGAACGTCCCAGGGTCACATTGTCTTGTCATTCATTTCCATGCCAAAGACACCCGTAATGAATTACTGAGACAGAGACACAAAGTGTTCATCACAACAAGAAAAAGAAGCGCTCTGTATCGTTTATAGCCGCTCTTTCTCCACGCAGCGTTGCCATCCCTGTTCCGACTCTCCCCCTTTCCATTGTTTTGATTTCTAACGAGCATCCCAACCAGCTCAAGCCGTCATGCAGATAATGCCTCTGTGTAATGGCGCTGAGATACTGTTGAGAATTTATCATTATAATGGATCATTATACATCTGCCACAATGTAATGACAGTGAGATAAAAACTGCTGCATGATTTACCTCGCTGGCAGAGTCCACTGGATTTTCGTTTGGGGAATTAGCATAGAGCAGGCCGCCAAGACTGCAAAGCCGGAATGAGAGATTGCTGAGACACTTAAAAAAACGCCCTGTCATAAAACTTGCATCTAAGGACATCACATCAACAACAACCCCCGTAGGAGGTTTACAAGCACCGAGCAAAACCACAGACTGTGGTACACAACACTATACTCTTCCTCCTCCTCCTCCTCCAGGCAAATGGGCCTCGTCAATGGTCTCAAAGACGGTATTGAGCAGTGGAGGATTGCGTGTGATAAAGTAAGTGATATGCACGTGAGAGACATTGGACGAGCCTAATGCAGTACAACGTAATGCCTAAATTACTAGGAGTGTTGCATGGTTGTCTCAAAGTCATGTATAATAAAAATAATTCTCTAACATGCCCCTTCTCACAATTAGATTCCACGAAGAAGAAAGGCGTGCATCCTAATGAGATGATGTCCTGCCCGGCTAATCATATCTTGATGTAAAATTCATAATGACCTGCAGTGACTTGGAACCTCGATCTCCTCTGACAGCATGGGAGGCATAACCCAGAGAAAGACGTCTGCCCCGGTGGATTCTTCTGGCAATGACACAGATTGGCACACGCTTCCCAAGGTTGTCAGTGTGTTGGAGCAACAGCAAAGGTTATTCTGCAACATTTACGGACCGCATGAGGCCCCGTCTCACACCAGCCGTAGGCACCTCTCAACAACTCTGTCCTGTCAGACACTTTTCCAACTTGTTAATGTTTCCAAAGCACGATCTGACGTTTGTTAGTTTCTCTGGGAGCAATACTATTCCCTGGTGAGGCACACAAGTGTGGCATGTTGATTTAAAAAGAGCAAGGTCGAGAAAAAAAAACAACTTAAAAGCCATCCAAGTCCAGAATGAAATGGCAAATCCCCCATGTCTTCAAAGCATTGTGAAGTCACTTTGACAGGCTATAATACTTATTAAGCTGACAATGCTATGATGACTTGAGCCTTGGAGAGAGGACTGTTTCATTGGGATATGGAGCACTCACTGTGGTACTGGTCAAAACACAGTCATAAAGATCCTCCACTGACCTTGTAAGTGGTTTCATGCGTAGAGGAGGTGATAGTTTTTGTCAGCATAAACATTATTGTGCCCTCTGCCACGACAGGCAAAATCCTGACGCTGCACTGTCCGAAATATATTCCCCGGAAAACTTCATCCCCTGTTTCCTTGGAGTAAGATTGGTGGCCTAGAATTCACTTGTGGGAGTGCAGGATAGAGGCTCGGAGCTAGACTATCCAAGACCAAGCCAGACATAACACTTGAGGTTGTTTCTTTATATCAATTGAAGAAAACATGATGTAAGGTAGTATTATCTGGAGTAGACTTATACTTATAGATTGCTGGCATCATCCAAAGACACTGCAATGTTTGTTTTATGGAGTGTATATTCTTTGTGCAGTAATCAATTAATTGTTAATCAGAATTATCTTAAATAATTAAAAAAGACTCCCAGTTGTATGTTCTTTGTTTAACGCAATTGCTGCAATATTTGGACATATCAAATAAAACAAAGCAAATAACAGCAAACATAATTCCGTAAAAAAATTAAATTGTGTGTTTATAACCTATTCATTTTCTGTTTTCCAATGTCAGCCTTGTGATAAGCAGTGGCTGTGTCCCTGTTTGCCAAGCCACATATCACTGTACAAACAACTAGATGACCTTTGGCCTGAAGCATCACGACCCCTAAGGTCTTCCTCCCTGCTGATCAGGCAGGCACAACACTTCACTGCATCTGCCTGTGCTCCTCCTATCTGTCCCAACCAGCAGCTGTCAGCGTGAACCCAGGGTCTGGAGGGCTTCCTGGGTGACAGAGAGGGTCAATGGAAGACGGTCTGCCCTGGAGGTGCATCGGTGGCGCTGTCAGGTTTGCCCCTTGCTCAGCCTCTAAGGAGACCCTCGTACAATGACACACGATAATAAGTCCTGGCTCATCACCTGAACTTAGCAAAGAAAGAACAGACAGTCTTCTTAAAAAAGAATTGCAAAATAAGTCTGATAGCACAAACATTTATGTAACAGTATTACATTTAGCCATGGCGGTTTTGTGTGCTGCCCTCCGTTTCCTATTTGCATTGTGAGGATCTCTGCATAGTAATGAGAGCCCTGAATAATCTTCCTTCATCTTCCCACAGGAATATATCAGCCTTGCTTAATGACCTCCCCAGATAAGCTTACACAAAGGCCATCGGTCTGAATCCCCCTGTTCGAGTTCAACGCTCTGCTGGAATGTACCGCTCACGTCACCTGTCACAGCTCAACGCTCGACACAGATCTCCATGGCCCCTATAGGTATAACCGAACGGTGCCAGATGGTGATCTTTGAAATTTCCTACGGACGGTAACAGTTAATGCATACTGTCCGTGTCTTTGGTACACAACAAAGATCTGTCATTGAGTGGCCGAGCATATTTCTGTGTTTTTGCCTGTCACTTTGAAAATTGTTATTCAGTGTTGACTCATTTTCAAGTTGATAAATCAAAGTCGAGCTTTTATGTTCAGCCCGCTCTTTCCGAAACCTGAAATGAAAAGCCATCCATTGCCTCATGCTGTTTTCCTGCATTTTGTCAGGAGTGAACTGAAAACATTTGACAATGAAATGCCATGGCAAGAAGACTGCTGTTTTGATTGCCACAGCACCGTGACATATTTGGATATTGTGTTGAACATTATTATGATAATGAACATCCAATCGTTATCGCTATCACCTCTTTGGCACCCTTTCTTTTTATGCATTATTCAAACGATAATAAAAACTGTAATATTCATTGCAATTCACAGCAAGGTTATTTCTAAAGTCACTTTTAGGAAATCAGTTTCAAAGGATCTAAAAAAAAGCAATATCAAAACATTATCTCACTATTCATTACTGCCATTCGTTGTGAAATGTCATTTTGAGGATATTTGGTTTCAAATTGGGCATAACATGATGGATACAAAGCATAAACAAATCTGAATTGTGTTTTTGACACCCTAAAACGAGCTGGACAGCCTTCTTGAAATTAGCATGAAATAGAATATTCACACTCCTATTGCATGTACTCATACTTAAAGGGATTGTAGCAATGTGCTAGTCTTCAAAACACCTTGTAATGATCCTCAAGGACTGCGATCTTCAGATGTGTGTTTGTATGTGCAAGACTTATAATTGAGGAATTCCTGCACAA
>JAVQIZ010170460.1:0-11380 GCA_036023535.2 Galaxias brevipinnis | reverse complement strand
CACGTGTGCGCGCGGGTAGGGGGGGGGGGGGGGGGGGTCCAATTCCGCTTTCTGATAAAGTGGGGGGAACATGTCCCCTGTGTCCCACCTCCCTCCGTAAATTATGCCCCAGTTCCTTGCTGATATTTTGTTATTTTTAGGTTAATATTTTGCAGGTATGTTTGTGTGTGTGTGTGTGTGTGTGTGTCTGTGTCTGTGTCTGTGTCTATGTCTGTGTATGAGTGTGTGACAAATCTATTACTTCAGAAAATAATATCCAACTCTTTCTTAACCTCTTTTATTTAATTTGTGAAATAGTAAGCTGACTAAGCATTATTTTTGCAGTGATGTTTAGGACACAATCTAGCCTAATTGCTATTTTATGACTAGCAACACAAAAAGTCTTGCAGCAATAACCATGACAACTTCATGCACTGTCTTATACCAGCGCCCATGTGCCATCTTGTTGCATTTTCTTTTTTATGTATTTGCCTTGACTTGTTTTTGGCCCTTTAGAAAATCCAGCACATTTCAATTGTTTACGTTCCATCTTACCAGATGTGTATTCTGTAGAACATGTTGTTGCTGATGGAAGAACACAGTTTTTCCAGTCATCATAAAATTAAATTTTATTTTGAGAGGTCAGTAATTAATATGATGATACTGTTGAATGTTGATGACGATGTTCATGATGGTAATACGCATGGCTAATGATTTTTCAGTCATTCAATTTAATCAATTACTCAGGAAATATAATATTCCTGTTGCTGACTGCCTTGAATATAACAAAACGTATTTGTGAACAGAGCATATTGAGCATACTGTTTATCATTAAATCAAAATAGTTTTTTTTTACATTGTCTTTGCATGGTTGATAGAGAGAATTTCAGCAATGTAAAATTAGTTAATTCTGCCTATCATAGCCACTATCACACATTTTGATATCAGTTTTAATGATACACATCTCTGTTTTCAAGTCAACTATTATTTTTATACTTTGCCCCCAGCACATTTACATGCCCCATTACAGATTATGTTGGGTCTCTCCCTGCATGTGAACTTAGAAAACTCTCCAGATCTGCCAGTTTCAATGAAAAATTAAGACCTAGAAACAGTTGCGCATGTTTGTTTTGGTTGTGTATCTACCGAAACAGCACTCATTTGTTATCCCTTTAATTTCAATGCAGCAAATAGAGAATGAGATAGGATCTCAAAGTTATATCGCATAAATGAGTGCCAACCACTTTGAACCAGTCTCTTGTTACAGAGACGACATGCCAGATGAGTCGATATGCAATTGTAAGATCATTGTTTTGTGTTTACCGCAGTACCTTAGCAAAAATCGAAATGCTTGCCGCCTCGTTAAGAGTACAGAATGTAGCCTATATCTGATTCCCAAATAGGTTACCATAACATCACCAACATCCCTCTCTCACACATTGCTGTTCCCAACTGAATAAGGGCATTACATGTAGTTTTAATTCTGTCCAAGTGCAGTCTTTCTAGTCAGGAAATTATTTTCCTAACAGGAGTGTAAGAAATGTATTCACACAACTGTATGAATATATCTGAGAGTTACTGTAGCTATGATTCTCCATTTTCGATACCATAATCCTCTGCTTCAAACATGGAGGTTTTCTTTAAAGAGCGTTAACAACTTTTTACCACTTAAAAAAAGGGGCTCTAACATGTTGCTGGATAGAGTCACTTTTTAAGCTATCCAATCATGCTGTGTACCTGAGAGGCCACCTTAGTGGCCTCCAGTGGTAGATAAGATTAGGGTACTCGGGTCATGATTAAGCTGTTAACAGCCAAACGCAACCTAATGTTTCTATGAAGAGTCAAAAGAGCAGCACCAGTGGTTTTACAGTTTTAATATGAGGTGTTGTGGTCATGGCTTGAAGTTTAAATGTATTGTTTTATTATTCATAGTGAAACATCAGTAATTTGTATTCTTATCATAACAATTAGTAATAATCGTTGTTTTGAAGTGAACCCATTTTTACCCTATTTACATGAAAAAAGCACAATATCACAGTCAAAACACAGTAGTGTCTGCTTATCTTAAGGTATTTTTGTATTGGTGGGCAGGCTAGTTAGAGTAGATCACTGTATTATTTTGGTTATACTTTTGCTTGCACCAAACACATTATGCGCTTTATGACACACCTGCAAAACAGCAGGGAATGGCTTTGAGGAATCTTTGAGAAAGTTATTGAGGGATTTTTTTTTACAGGTATTCTACGTGAGCAGGTTTAAACAGAAAACAGGAACTGACAGTTGATGGAATCCAGAATATGTCCATGACTTCGATCTGTAAACGCTGGTTCAGATGTTCTTAGCGCTCTAGTAAAATGGCTATGATGATGAGCCTTGGCAGTTCTTGTTCAAAGATCTAGTCATGTTAGTCAGAAGCTCAATCGTTGGAGTCAGATTTGGAAGTGGCCCATACAAATATGGCAGTTAAATCTGGGAATTATTGCTTTTGGCAGTTCTGGGCTAGTTAATACCTGATACTCCTGTCGAATCAGTCCTGTAGTACGCAGCTTATGCTCTCTTTACAGGACTGAATTTGCGGACCCAATTTCTCTCTCTTCTACCTACAAACAGTCTTAGTGACCACAGTCTCAACACAGCAATGGCAAAGGTAGGTACCCACCGGTGTCAGATAGTCTTCAAAAATAATAGGATGTAACGAGAAGGGACCCACTGAACTTACGTATTTCTCAAGGTGGGTAGCACAATTCTGCATTTTTGAGGCGGTGGTGGTGGTTGAAGACATTTTGGGACTGGCTCTTGATAAGGAGCCTTGGGAACTGTATAGCACAATGTGGTTCAGGGGCCCCTGGCATCTCCCCTCCATGCCCAGTGGCAGCACTGTGTCTGGGAGGCCTCTGGCAGCCGGCTCCCCCCGCCCGTCTGTCGGCCAGTCAGCAGAATTCCTTCTGCACCGGTACTGTGGGAGGTTCAGTACCACACAGCCAAATGCATGCTCAATTGGAAGCAGAATATGTTGGTCTTGTTAAGCAGTGAAACACAACTTTTTCATGGCTCTTTCTGATCCTTAGAAATACTTTAAAAGCATTTGATTGAAAGTTTTCCACTTCTTGGGATATTTTCAAGGCCCTCCCTTGCCAAGCCTTTTCTAACTAAAAATCAAATGAGGTGACATGACAATGTCATTTTATTACCACCTACCTATCAAATGATTGAGTCACCAAAGTAAATTGTTAAAGTGTAAGGTGACTCAGAAAAGAGACATGGCTTTCAATGTGCTAATTACGTACAATAATATCTGGCTTCTATTTGAATTTCTTTACCCTCGAAGTGAAACTTACAGATGTGTGTTTGTATTCTATTGTCCTTTCACTAAGACATATACAATGATGGTGGACAATGCAACTAAACATTTTCCATGGCAGTGTAACACTGTGTTTAATATGAGGTTCTTCATGTTTTGGTTTAGTTTTTCTCTGCTTATGAGTTATGTAAGGTTGCCTTCATCATTAGTATAAAGAACTAGCTTTCAGGTATTTCATGCTTTTTTTGGCCTCCTACTAAGTTCACAATCATCAAGTCAACATAAAAAAAGAGGTGTACTAGATTAAAACTGATAAGATAAACTGCCTGAGGGGAATTCCTTAATTTGCGCTCTGTATATTTCAAATAACTGAAAGCTGGTGAGGCATAGAGTGCTCCAAAATATCGCAGGTTTTCCTATGTCCTTTGAAATCAGTGCCGATCTATATGTGGAACTGCATTTGAGCTTTGAACTCTGTTGAGGTTCTGTTTTGCTTGATCACTGTAAGGAGATTGGTATCTGGCTTGGAAAGAGGCAGGCCTTTTGTGTTCCAAACCCCTGATACTGAGGGTTTATGGAGCTGAACATGGTTGTTTCATTTGGCCTTAAAGATTGGAGGTGGTCTTTGGGGTGGTGGTGACTGTAGGTCTGGTGGCGGGTGTTGAGTAGGACCCAGGACCTCAGAACTTTGAGGACAGGTTCGTACAGTATACAACATTCAGTGACCCCATTGTCTGATAAAGATGAAGAAGTGTCAATAAAGTCCCTTTATTATACCCTCTATCAGTTTGCTATCACAAAATTATAACCGTTGTTAAACGACGATGTATAAGATGTAAATTGATAACGCCACGGTTGGTATCAATGACTCATAGTATGTTGTAATCTCCATCATCCTCGTCTCCCATTGGATTACAAGGCAGAAAGACATTATGATCAGTGGTCTCTGCCAATGACATGCTCTTGCGGAGGGACAATAGTTTTACTCAATGTGTTCCGTCACTTTTCATCCAATGCTCATAAAGAATACAATAAACCCTTCTCACATATTTATTGAAGTTGGTCTCTGATCCTTTGTGCAAAGAAAAGTATCGCTCTGGGATCTCATGGCAGGCCATGCGATACTGTTCAAATCAAATTCCAGAATACAGATTGGATTATCTTGGTATTTCTCTGTATTTGAACCAGAATTTTCAGCCCATGCGTAAACGTCACGCTTTATGTTGTACGTGCTGGAGCGTGTGTGTGTGTGTGTGTACGTGCATGCATATGGATGTGTTAACAGGTGAGTCCTGAGTTTGGATCACAGGCAGTGTTTGCATAGGGAGGGGGCTCTGGAAAATCACACTGGTCCTGCCCCACCAACCTCCTCGCCCCCCTTTGTCAATGGTTAAAGTCCCAAGATCACTCGAAGGCTATCACAGATATTCCAAACCACAGCAGCAAAAAACGTCTACAGGCTTGTCCATGTGTTTACACTGGCCTGATAACAAGTGCTTCACACGAGGTAGATAGGGAGTGCAGCGAAGGGCAGAGGGTCAGTACACAGTCTAACTGAGGGAGGGGTCCTGACTGGAGATAGAGGGCAGGTATGGGCTGCGGGGCAGGGCGTTTAAACTCGAATAGCTCCCACAAAAGGAGATTTGTCTTCCTTTTAGCAGTGTAGAAAGGCCTCTGTCCGTAGGTTAGATTATTACGTTGCATCCACAGTGAGCCACTTTCAAACCAGATGGTGGTGAGAGAAATGCCTCGGAAATATCTGCACTACAATTTGTACAGTTGATACATCCCCATGCAGTCATCCAAATCAATCCCACAATCTGCTAAGTTGTCTGTACTTTACTGTTGTAATCATTCCTCTCTGTCTTTGCAGTCCTACTCGTTCAAGTGAAGCGAGTGAAGTGCGTGTAGGCTCCACTTAATAGGTTTCTATGTTTGCTCTGCGTGATTGATGGTATTGTTTTAAGCCAGGGAGGTTTTGGAAGGCCCTACAGTTGTTTCATTTATTGGCAAGCGGCACTCTTAAAACGGAGAGAGGAGTGGAGAGGGGTAGGAAGGTGGAAGATGATGTTTAAGAGAACAAAAGAATAGAGGATTATTTGCCCTTACAATAAAGCTGGCGGAAAGCAGTGCGTGAAAGTTTATTTCACTTTCCTCGTCTTTCATGTTGTGGATTGAGATTTTTTTGGTATTTCTCTGTTTGCCCTCTAAATAGTAATGGCAGTGAAGCGCAAACATATTTCTCAGAACAAAGCAGCCCCCCCAGTTCCCAAACACCCCACACCACCACTGACCACAGCTATCCTCACCCACCCCACCAGGCCCACCCCCAGGAAGACAGCGACGGGAACACAGCAGAAAACCATGCATGAGGAATGCACTGCACACAAACAAAAGCCGTCGAAGAGACTCTCCTCTGACTTATTATTCTTACGAGATGTTTTAAGCTCTGGTCTGGTCAACCTTGCCGGCAACAACCACAGAATTTCTAATATTTCTCCTCTTCCCCTGCGGAGCCGGTGGGAATGTTTTTGGAAAAACAGAATGCCACGTTGCACCGTCGGTGGTCTGCTCCATGAAGCATGTATACAGTGGAAGCCTCAGGGAGCGTTCACACCGTCCAGGGGACGTCCCCAGGGACAAGGTGTGTTGTTTCAGTGGCCAAGCCAGACTCTGAGAGATGTGTAAATATTGTATTCTATTCTTTTTGGACCTTGCTTCCTACCCTCTCTGTTTTACTGCTATGTGTTAGCTGTCAGCATGAATAAGTGTCCCTAGTGGCTTTGGGCTTTTAATGTGCTCCAACTGCCTTCTAATGAACTCTTTATAAGGTAATGAGACAATGGTGTTGGTGAGAAAGGCCTGCTCACTGTTATTTCGCATGCGCTTGTTTGTCTAACCAGAGTTGTCTGACCATTCAATGAGGATGTCCCTTGTCATTTGATAATAAAAGTCATTTGCAAGTAGCTTTCCTTAAAAAAGTTCTCCTTTCACACAGCTAATTGTTTATGTTCATTTATGTATCACATTTTTCCAGGGTAAACTGTTGGGTGGACTTAAGTTTGCATATGGTATGGTAAGTGAGATAAAACAAAAGGGAACCAAATGGGTTGGGGAAACGGTGGTGAACACAGCATCTCCATCTTGTTTTGTTTACTTGGTCGAAGTCTTTCAAAGACAGGATACATATTTCAGGCCTTCTACTCATAACAAGTATGCTCTTCTTGGCCACAAAGTCCCTTGATTGGTCTTGTCTCTCCAGGTTTTTTGTATGCGTGTTTGTTTGTGGACAAGCTGCAATGGATCTGTTTTCAATTGTTTTTGGCTGCATGCCAGTGATGCCTCATTGGAAGACATAAATATCCGCATCCAAACAGAAAGAGACAAACCAAAACAAAGCCGTGACATGGTGTGGACATCCTGGCTAGCGTGACTCAAAGCCGCTGCTGCAGCCTACCGTTCAGGGAGTTTGGCTTTCAGAATAGAGTTTTACTGCAGGACATTTGCATTCAAATCGTAGCACACATCTTTTGCAGTATGTCTGATTCCAAAAATGATGTATCTTAAAATGGCAAAACCACAGACGGCTCTGGTCACCTTCACGGCTTTGTTATCCTGGGGGCAGGATCAATTATGCTCTATGACGAATGGAGCAATAAATGTTTAGGTTCCACAAATCATAAGGACCCATCATTTCACAACATGGGAACGTGATTGAGGTCTACAAGGAGTGTTTGTGTGTATGTGGTGACAGAAGAGAACCCCCATTGTCTGATGCCTTCCACACCCATCCAATCCAGACCGTGGGCTGTGCCATAATCTAGCAATTATCCACCTGTCTCAAATCCAACAGCTTCTCCTACAGCCATTTCTTTATCCTACCCACCTACACACACCCGTACACACACAAAGATATAGAGAGGCACACAAATACAAGAACACGCTCTATCGATGAGCATATAAAAACACAATCACGACACAATTACATATTTATTGACTTCAACCATCGCTGTGTTGTTTGTTGTAAAGAGATGCTTGTGACATAATGTGCAACAAAATGTTACTTACTTTTTTGATTGTCATCCCAAAGAGTGGATTGGTTGGTGTCTTGCATACAATACTTCAGATTGTACACACTATAAGTGGTTTATTAACCTTGAAGTTTTATGTTGTCTGGCCTCATCAAATAGTGTAAGACTAGCTTGGCCTAATTGAGTTATTTGGCAAATTATGAGGAATCTGTAATGTTGACTCTAAATGACTCATTTGAATCATCAGACGTTCACCGCCCAGTCGCAACAGTGATCAACATATTCTCAACAAAGATAACCACGTTTCATCTCCTCCAGCCAAGAGCAGGCTAATATGAATTGCATAACCACGGTTTAGCTTGATGGATTAGACAAAGACAAATGTCTTGCCATTGACTTAACTTCCCAATGGGAAAAAGTATAAGACTTTGGCTAGTCGATTCACCTCCCAGCCCTTAAAGCAAATCCATGCTTAGTCATACATATAGAAAAAAAGGAGTTGGTTGATAAGTGTTTAAGCTTTTGTGAAGTTATTTGTCTCTTTGTTTTTGCCTCATTTCAGACCACAGTTCAAAACAAAATACACATTCCATGCATGCTAAAGAGTGACGAGGTTCAGAGGAGCATCAACACACCTTGTTGTTTGTGTTTTACCTGGCTAACGCTTGGGGAGGGAGGGTACAAGGATGTAAACACACCCTTTACCATGGTCACATTCCGAGCTTGGAGACTCACAAACACACCTACACACACAAACCCACACACACACTCACACACACACAAACTCAACTATACACACACAGACAGTACATGTGTGTGTCATGGCACAGCCCACAAATACTTAACACTTGTCAAGCCCCACAAAAGAATCCCCGGGTCCTGTATTTTGTCACTCTGAACTGGACATATGTGTTGCCATAATTCTCAGTGATGGATCTTTCTACCTCACGTGTCAAAGGACAAGCCTGTGTGTTGCACAATTTAAACGTACACCACAAACACAGATTCACTCTGACACAAACACACAGACACACACACACATTATACGTCACATGGGGTGGAGTCCTCACAATACCGTGTTTACCTGGTGGGAGTGGGCGGTAGACCGAGGCGTCGAATGCTAAGATCAGAGGTCATGTGTAGGAATGAATGAGTCAAAGCTCAGTCACTCTCATGTGAGCTCTAAGATAGCAATGCTGCACTTTGACACATGCTAAAGATGACTTATTGACGATAGCCAGTAATTTGCTAACACAATTATAGGGATCATGATAATGTATCTTGTCTTTACCAAACAGTGTTTGCAGTGAGATGAGGCATCAGATGATCTTTAATTTGATTGTTCCTCTCAAGATATTGTTAATAACCACTTATACTATCGCTGTCCAAAATGTTTTCATCAAAAATGTTAGCTTGAAATTCACAAGAAAAGAGAACCGGACAATAGCTGTAGATAACTTTGAATAATATCAGATATTGATTCTAAATAATATGCACTGTTGTTGCGGTGTTCTATTATACAAGCCAGGGCCAAACGCCAATCTTCAATGTTGTGCTGATGCAAAAGCAACTTAATGTAGGACATCTGGCTCCAATCACAGCTGAAACAAAGTGTGTGTGGTGGGAGGGAGGTGGTGGTGGGAGGGGGTGGAGTGACTGGGAAGAGGAAAAGAGAAGAAGGAAATCGATCAAGTTAAGAAGAAATGAGTTAGGATGGTACATGAAGAGCGCAAGAGCAATTGATAGTGTTTGATTAATGAAGGGTAAGAAAGGGTAAACAATGGACAAGGACAGAGAGAAGCTGTAAAAGAGAGAGAGCGGGAGAGAGAGAGAACGAAGCCAGAGAGGGGGGAGAAAGGGGGACAGAGAACGGGCGAAAGAGAAAGAGAGTGAGAGCAGGGAGGTTGTTGAGAGTGATCTAGGGGTGTAAAGCTATGGCTGAACTTTTGAATGGTCCCCAACCACATATAAGAGGCAAGTTCACGAGATCAGATGATATCTCATGTTCCTCAGATTGAGGGAAAAAACAAACACTCTTTCCCCATTAATAAAAAGCCCTGTTTTTACTCCAGAAAACAATCTGCAGCACATTAACCAGGACTTGAGTGGTCTTATCAACACCACAATTACCAGCAGAGCCCTCTGAAGTGAAATTAACCAGAGTGGGGTGGGAGGAAGAAAAAGAATGGAGGAGGAAGGCGTAGGTTAGTTGGAAGGATGAGTGCACACTGCACAGCTGGCTCTGCGTGTGGTTGGGTCTCATGATGTTGTGCCGTGCTCTTTGACCCGCCCTCCTCCTGCTCCCCGTGTATCATGGTCATTCTGTGCATGCTGCCCACCACCACACATAAGGAAGTCACCCAAAGAGCAAATAAAACACCTCATTCAAGGATGTGTGTGTGTATGTGTGTGTGTGTGTGTGTGTGTGTGTGTGGGTGTGTGACTCAACATGCGCTCAAACTTAAGTAGCTTATGATGCAGGGTAAAGACACAAAAGAAAATGTGTTTAAATGTGCTCAGATTTAGAGCTAGCCTAAACATTCTATGCCTCCAGAAAATGTAGCCGACTCCAGATTGAATGCATGGCTAATTTAGTTGTTAGTGCCGTGCAGAACGCACTATGAGCTTGGTGAGCCTTATCTTTATTATGACACATACTCATTTGTTGACTTTTCATGTAAAAATATATTACCACTAATGTCTTTCTGGAACAGTTGTAAGAATTTCACATGAAGCTTGAGTACAATTAGAATCTGTGTTGAACGTACACCCAGACCTGTCCCAAATGTCCCAAAAAAACTGTTTTGGGATTTTATTTGAGAGAATATCCCTAACCCTCAATCAGACATGAATAGGATTTTAGAATGACCCAGTTTGTAGAGACAAGGCTTATCAATTGTAATGGTTAACTAGACCTATGACCCAGCCTTGGACAATGACCTGCTTTTCTGAGCCCAAAGTAGAATTTTCTGAGTTAGTAAGAGGTGAGTGTGTGAGAGTATGTGAGCGAGTGTTTGTTTGTATATTCTACAGAGGTCGCCGTGCCCTTTTTGTCCAATATTCCCACATATACTTAAACAATCATAGACCTGTCAGAAGTGATAGAGAAAATTAGACACAGTCCAACCCAAATACCCCCAGTTGTCTGTACACTGGTTTACTGCACATTCAGGTAGACAATTTCCAATGACACCCTATAGAATTATGGACATGGAAACACCGGGTTATTTATATCAATGTGGATTCTTGCTTGTTTATAACATAACAGTACAATTGTACCTTCCCAACCCATACGAAAGAAATTTACATTTCTCTAGAACATAATGTATCCCTGAACTTATGCTTAAATACAGTCCATAAATTACACGATCTGTATGTAGAAAAATACCAATTTCCATATGTTATGTGAATAATGATCGACTATAAACTACATGAAGAATAAGTTGAGGTAACTATTGTTACTACATACTAGACATCCACAATAACAATACCAAAACAAAAATGTCCTACATGTAAATTAAATGGTCAATATAATGATTTTCGTTTGAAAATATTGTTTATGCAATGCTTAATGAAATAATTAAAGGCACAAACTAAAAATCAATCTGCAGCAAGTTCAGCTCCGTAGTGCCGACTTCAAACCCACTATGTATTCCTCTGGCTCCTTCCCAGAAACCATTGTAACATTCCCACTAACTGTAAACCACTAGCCATGGCCCTGACAGACCCATGCTGGTCCAGCTATTAGCTCTCTGTCCACCCACTGCTGGTCGGCAGGCGGCACAGCTGCATTGGGACAGCCCGTCAATATTCTTGAGTATTCCTGAAAGTTCGTTTTAATTACGGGTGGTGCCAGCTTTTCAGTACTCTGTGTGGATTCCACTAGTCTCAACAGTTGTGGCCTGTCATCCTCATGCAGTGCTGAGCCACTAACAGGTCAGTCACATCTGGATCCTGATGCTGCCAGCTGCCTCATTGTTTCTCTTATTTATAAAGCAGTAACAAATCGGGCTCTTCTCAAAAATGCACATAACATTTTCCCAAAAAATAGATCACTCTTTTTTTTTTT
>JAVQIZ010170421.1:0-33650 GCA_036023535.2 Galaxias brevipinnis | reverse complement strand
CCCCCCCCCCCCCCCCCCCCCAACCACGGACTCAATGCCAAGAAACATGAGCTCAGGTCCCCAAGTGATGAATAACTAGGAGATCTCTTCAGCCAGCCAATCAATGCATGTGATTGATGAAACCAGGGTTGGAGGAGAAAGGACCAGCAGTTCAACCTTTTATATGACCTTCTCACTCACTTGATTTCATGGATAACCTAACGCGAAACATACCTATTTTTGACCTGAACAATGTCGTTGGACTAAGCTAAATACGCATACATGCATTTTGCAGTGTGTGTTTGTAATCAACCGTTTTCTCAGAATGAAAGTAAGCACCTCGATTGTGTTTTTGAATGAGTAGAGAAAAAGCAGTTTAGCCTACACTCGCACTCAAAGTGCATCTTTGTAAAAAAGGTCAAGGACGGGCAGCAAAGCTGGAGAGAGATGCAGAAGTGAATGTGACGGTACTGTATGTGACAGATGAGTATGCGGGATGTAATTTCTAAGTTTGCTCATACCAGACCAGGATGTTCTAGTGCTCTGGTGTTCATGCTGATTGCTAATGCTGACCTTAATTACTTTGAAGTCAAACTATTAAAGAAGGCCCATGGGGTCCACAACTCCCTGATGAATGTTGTCATATTTGCTTAAGTCTTGCTCAGACACTTTGCTCAAACATAGCACGCTAACACCAACAGGTCTGAGGTTCATTGGTTCCAAACGGAGGGGGTAATGAGTTTCTGAAGCTGCTTCCACTACCACGTATGCAACCAATGATGGAACATAGCTGAACATTTCTCACACTCATAGATGTTAGGTAAATGTGAAACATTTCTAGCCCTTGTTTCACTTCGATGTGCTCATAGAACCAGGACGTGCATAGCAGGGTACCCACAAGTCATCTGTTGATGAGGCAGAACAGCTATGTCAACGCAGCAGACTACCTAAAATTAGAGGTGTCTGAGCTCTTGTATAAGTCTATTTTTGCATAGTATGTGTTATGGAACTGAAAATATCATAATTATGTATCTTTATGAGCTATAAAAAAACATGGTACAATCAGCGCAACAACTTCACATTCATATCTAAAAAGAACATTTTGAAATGATTCAGTTTAAACATATGACCAAAAGGCCACATTACTGGAAAGAGGAGTAGGCCAAATTAGTTTACATAAATTTACATCAGTTTGTGAATGAATTCTGTAAACACATTTTCCTTTGTAAGAAATAACGTTTGATGCACTGTACAAGTTGTAATTGATGTAACTAATTTGGTTCCATCATTTGCTAACCTTAAGCTTATGGTTGATGTCATGCAGGTAGGACGTTATTGTGGAAATAAATAGAGCCTGACGGACACAGCCATTTTGGGGCTGAGACTGATATCAGGAAGTGAAGAATTTCCAATATCGACACATCCACCGATATTCTTCATACACACAATGATGCAATGATCCCTCAATTATGGTTATCAAACACTTGTGACAAAGATAGGTCTATGTAATCCATATCGTTTTATGCTGCGTGTTTTATTGTTTTACATATGTTCATAGGTTTTATGCTGCTGTTTTCCTCTTGGTTAGGGCTCCATTATAAAATAGATATCTATCTTAATGGCACTCGCCTGGTTAAATGAAGAATACATTTATTTTAAAACAAATATCGGTCGATTTAAATTGGCCAACCAAAAGCATCTGTCTTGCTCTAATAAGTATAAGAGGACACAGCTGTGGGCCCTGAAACTTGATCAGGAAAGGCAGGTCTACATGCAATACATTTTTCATATAGATCACGTGAAATGACCTGTGCTTATTTCTGTAGTCCTTTTGAGTCCTCAGAATTGAAAATATGATCTTGTGGAGCTTGGTGCTGCCACACCATATCAGGTAGGTAGCATATTGTTTCAGACAAGCACTATATTCTCCTGCTAAGAATTGTATTACTGCGTCATTCAGGTACATTGTTTAGTCACAAAATTTGATATCCTATCAAAACCATTTAGAAAAGGAGCAACTAAAGAAATTAGAGTGCTCTTAATATATAATAAATATATTCATCATTCGGTTCTATTCAACCGCATCAAGTGAAGCCTTTGCAAAGTCCTTTAACACAATGAAGGCTATTACTACTGTTTTGAAATGAATGGAGAAGGACAAAAGCAAGGAAGTGCATTGAAACTCGCATATTAGTCCTGGTTTCTTGCTTTACACTTTCATAAACGTGTGTAACCCCGCAGAGAAACGTCAGCTGTATTTGTAGACAATACCGTTGTATTCAAAGTGGCTGTGTCAGATATTAACAATTGTACTGGGGGAAAAAGTACACTTGGTATGAATACAAACAGCTGCCGGAATGTTTACTTCAGAAGATGTCCATGTCAAAATGTTAGTCCATTCTAATTTATTTGTATGCTTTCTGATTCTTTTCATTTCTCTTAACCCATACATTTTTCCCCCCCGTTGCCTTTATCGCTCCCCTCAACTCTTCTCTTTCCATTCCTCACTTACTCTGTCTTCCGCATCGTCGTCTGTGATTTTGGCCTTATCCTTCCTCCTCTCCTACTTTCGCCTCAATCTGTTTTTGAATCTCTCAATTTCCCTGCATCGTTTCTCCCTCTATCATCTCTCACCCCCTCAATTTCTTACTCTCCCTCTCTCTGTTCTTCCCTCAGCTGAATAAGCAGCAGCTTCAGGCAGTGAAGGAGCGCTTCCAGGCCTTCCTCAATGGAGAGACACAGATCGTGGCTGATGAAGCTTTCTGCAACGCCGTGCGCAGCTACCACGAGGCAAGATTCCACCTCTTTTCCCCCTCATAAGTTCTCTGTCCCTATCTAGGCAGATGTTTACCTGGATTGTTTCTTCTATCACAACATTCTTTATCTATCCCCCGGTATGTCAGCAAATTGACAAAGACGTTAAAGATGGTTACAAGAACACAACCATTAGGGTTGCAACACATAAGTACTCAGCTCCATTGGCATCAGTGGAAGAATAGATTAACAGTGTTTTCACTCCCCACCCCTTTGCCTGACATGGGCAAACTGTTGACCCTAACAGCCATATCTTTTTGTGGTCCATCATCGTGAGATATTCCTCTTCCAATATCACTGGTTTCCTTCTCCGCGATCTTCTGGTTTTAAAGAGCTCCTTGGGCTTTTCTCACCAGATCTGTCACTAAGCTTTTTGTGGGTGTGGGGCCAGAAGAGATTAGAAATCGATCAGCTGCTGTGTGTTTATCCGTGTTTAGAGAGAGGGTGGGCAGACTCTTAAGAGGCTGCTCTCCAACGCCTCTGTGGTCCCTATTGCTCCGTCTCGCTTCTTAGAAGTTATTTCCCAAATATCTTGCTTTTCGTTGTATGCTGATCACCCTCTCTAGTTGATGAACAATTTACAATGGTTGTCTTTAACAGGATTTAACTGTCTGTCTGTCTGTCTGTCTCTCTCTCTCTCTCTCTCTCTCTCTCTCTCTCTCTCTCTCTCTCTCTCAGCTACTCTCAAACCTTTGGCACACACATACATTTACCTGGAACTGTTGTTAGCAACGTCACAGGTCTTGCTTATTGTTAGTTCCTCATTCTGCTGCTATTTCCCCCTCTCTCCATCCCCACTTTCCCCTGTCTGTTCTGTTTCCGCTGCCGTTTCTTTTTTGTTTGATATACGCCTCGGGAAGGCGTCGCCGTGCCTGTCTTTCACACACGCCATGAGATGAAGTGCTTATCACCCGATCCCTGTGATGTGGCCCTCGTCATTCAAACGATGGCGCACAGAGGAATCCATTGAAGTGGATGCCTCTGCCTTTTCAATGAAACTGGACTAGGCTGTTGGGGCCAAGCGGAAACCTAGACTAACACGTGTTGCTATTCGGTGGACATCTTCCACAAAGTGCACGATGTGCTCCTATGATCACATGATCAGGTTCTGATTTTTTGCGGCCCTCCAGAGTGTCCATTCTAAGGTGCCCGCCACTCTAAGGTGAGCCACAAGGGACATTAACTATGATCTTCAAGACATTACAGAAGAGTTCACGATTTCCATAAAATGATTGAGGGAGCATATAAGAATAGAACGAGGCAGGTGCCACTGTCTGACTCCACGTTTTTAAGAGATGGTGTCAGATCAAGAGAGTCTCAGGCAGGGAGAGCACTAAACAGACGGGGGATATCAACACATTCTGCTGCTGCTGATTTGACAATATGTCAGAGGCACTTAAAACTTCACAGCTTTTCTAGCTAGCTGCCTTAAAACTTCAACTATGTGCCCTGAAGTACTCCACAAATCAAACGTACAAGTGGCCTCTGGCCTTAGAAGCTTACAATGGGATTTACCTGATTTTACCGTCACAATACTTCAGCCTGGTCTCTGCCATATTGGCATATTGTTTATTATATAGTAACAAGCATTCCTCCAAATCCTGTGAACCTGAATAGATTTGATATTTCTTTCCACCAGTCACATGAGGCGAGGGAGGGAATATGGTAGAAACTGCTCTTAAATGCTTAGTTTCCTTCAATCTCTATTTAAAGTAGAGGTCCTCCCGAGGCCATCGTGTTTTCAATGGGCATGGTGGGACGATACAGACACTGTCTTAGATGTTTATGCACTGTCAATGAAGTAATGTTAGCTGTGTGGTACATGTTGATACATTCTCAAAAGAGATCATTTTCCTTATTGTTTGTTAGCTCATATTGTTACTCTTAGTAATACTTTCTGACTTAGTTTTTGACATCGCCAGTTTTTATACGATTTTTATTAAAAAAACTAAATGTATGCAATTATACCAAAGTAACATCCTTTCAATTACTAAGAAGGTGCATGAAGGAATCACGTTTGAATTACAATTTAATTACAAAAACAAATGACAGATATTACTAAAATTAGAACTTTGACATTATATGCATGTAGAGGTCAGGCCTTTTTATGCCACATCATGGTCGCCGTGTTCAAAGTGCTAATTGAGTTCCCTCCGTCAGTGCCATCTCTATTTGGAGCTAATCTCCTAGCGAGCGACCCACGGGCCTGCAGATGAAAGGACTATCAGCTGAACATTAATTATCGTCCAGCTCTGACTGGACGGCGTTGGCTCATCATTTCTCAGGAAGAGAGAGGTTGCTGAGCCACCATGTCTAAGACATCAGTCCTTTGTCGTTTTTACCAGGTACCTTGGCTCAAGTGACAACCAGGCCATTAACTTAACATTCAGTGCAGGTTCCAGACCAACGTTTCCCTTCTTTGACGGTCTGTGGCCTGTGCACAACATTTCATTCTCTGGTCATATACAAGAATATGACTAGTGGTCACAAGTTTGACAAATAGCCCTCTATGACCCTTAATAGCTCTTAAAACATATTTTTGGACAAATAAGTAATTACTTTTTTTGCCAACCTTGAGACGAGCGTCTTTTTTTCAGTGAGCGGTGGTTTCTGCTTTGCCACATTTACACACATTCTATTTTGCCTGGTGTCGTCTTTATGATGATGTAGTGACACACACTGACCTAAGCCAAGTGAAGTCAGAACATTTCAGGATGTCGTTTAACTTCCTTGCCTCTGTAGTTATTGTGAAAGGGACTACCCCTAACTGTGGATTTGAAGAGCACCAGAGCCAAATTCCTTTTGTAATTGTTCTAAGAGTGGTAAGCATATACTTAGCCTGAACACTCAAAGCATTTTTACACTGTTTAGTGTTTTTTTAAATTTCACAGATTTTTCCGAATAAAACAAAGTAATCTACAATATACTAATCTACCCAACCTCCACCCTGGCCCCGCTGCCACTGCTGTTGTGCTAACCTGTTCCAGGATGGGATCGATAGATCAAAATACTTAGCAGACCCAACCACGCCAAACTGAATTGTGCTCACATTTAATAAATGTTTACAGCTCGAAAAGGATGAGATTTCTGACTGAAATTTCCTAACAAAGATATTAAGCCCCTTCACAACAAGACTCTCAATTTATTACAACTACTATATGTCAATAAAAATATGTCTATACCTTGTATGCCAATTTCCTGTAGCCTATGTGTTACGACCCTTCAGATGTAAGGCTGGTCTAGGGACTGGAAGAGTGGATGGCGTGAAGGTGTACACACGGAATCAACCCAAGGATATAAAATAAATGAGTATTTAATAACGGGGATGAAACAAAAGGGATACCATGGCTACACGAACAGTGCCAAAGCAAAGAAACATACAAAAGAGCTAAGCTGCCTAATATATGCTTGCTGTCATAAAATACACGGGGTGGCACTGCTCCTAATCTAATGATTCTAAACAGAGAATGCACTACATGATGCGTAAATGTAAACCCACAGTATCGGGGGGAAATAAAGCACAGTACAGTGTACTGGCAAAACAAGGATTAGAATTATAACCAAACAAAAACACAGTACCGAGTACTGGCTACACAGGGAAACAGTAAGGAACAAAGTAAACACTGTATTGAAAAGAGGATCAAAACGGGGAAAACGGGTAGCCTAACGAACAAAATAAACTCTGTATAGTATACAGGATCAAAAAGGGCTAAAGGAAAAAAACAAGCAAATGTTGTATACTACAGGGAAGGATCAAAGAGGAAACTAACCAACTGATAGACGAAGTAGAGACAAACGCTACAGAACTAACAAACAAACAGAAATTGACGAACAGGGATAAACCCACTATCACAGAACACTAAAAGGTTAGACCATATCTAAGTGAGAGCGGGCACTTAACGAACACCAGTTACAAACACATATTCAGGATCTATCTTGCTCTGACGAAACTGCCGGGGAGAAGGGTTTAAAAGTAGACGGATCGACTCCTGATTGGTCTGTCAACGGATGGCCGATGGTGTATGATGAGGGGGAGGGAACCAACGGAAAGCGGGCGGCAGATCTGAATGAAGGGAATAGCAAAGTGGAAAACAGAAGGGAAGACAATACAACACGCATACACATACACAATACAAACAATACGGACACCAAATAAGGGTGGACGTAACACTGTGAGTGTTAAAATTAATGCTATGCAATTTATAAATAGGCTATATTAATATTGTCTGCATGCCTTTTTTATTTATATTTTAATGGCTTAATATTTTTATTCATTATTAATTTAAATCTTGGAAGAATATTTTTTTTACCAAGATATTTTCAAATTCAAATGTCACATCCTTAACGGTGGAATTGCCCATTTAGAATATAACGTAAATTTTAGATCACTATAGTTACATTATTTAATAAAAATCACACCCTATATTGAATAGAGGAGGCCAACAGGAGTTTTTTTTAAATCTGAGTCCTTCAAGCGCATGAAGGAACAGGTACAAAGTCCAAAATAAAGCTTGTTGATACACTTTGATCTTTGGAAAATATAGTGGTCATTAGCTCTCAGGGTCTAGTGTGATGAGCCCCCTGAGGAATATCCACTGGGATCAGTCTCCCCCCTCCTCAATTAGCTTCTAAGACATGCGTCTGGAAATGATCTTAAAGAATCTAAGTATGACTCAGAGAAAATTATTGAGGGAAAAGGCGTAATGCAACTAAATAGGAGAGCACCGGCAAAAGCAGTGGTATTGTCCACATGCATTATTTCGATGTCCATTCTGACAGACCAGTCAAGCATCAGGAAGTCAACCAAACCGTCTTGACTTCACTTCCAGTTATAATTATAAATGACGAAGACTTTACCCTTCCCCATCCAGTGTGTTATTAGCTGCTACAGAGCTTACTGCCCAAACATGCGCTTCATTTCCACATGCGCTTGTTTTCTGACACCCGGTCTTGGTGTCTCTTTCTGTCTGTCTTGTCTCTGTGTCTTTCTCTTGGCGAGGGTAGCTGTGCAGCGGTCCCTGTACCTTTCTGCTTGCATTGATACCGGATTCAGAGCAAAAGCTCCTAAACATGGCATGAAAGTGGATTTACGTTTTTCTGAGGGGGCGTGTTAGCAAAATAAGAGAGTGACATTCCGGCTGTTTATCTATGCACAGAGTCTGTGTATGTGAAGTGTGTACCGGAAAGTGCTTGTTTGTAAGCGAGAGAGTGAAAGAGTCCCCGAGTTTGTGAGCAAATGCTTCCAAACATTCCTTCGAGGCCAACGCTGTGAATAATGATGACTCAAGCATCTGTTTTATTTTGAATAGGCAAAACATCTGTCATGTCACTGTTTGCTAATGGTGCCATTATGTGTATGTGACAGAGCTGACGGTTAACCCCTTCAGTGTGTCAGTTTCGTTGTATGCAGGATGACGCGTGTTCATGCCTAACCAATATCCTAACCCCAGAGAACGCTTGAACAGTTCACCTGTGATCGATTCCAACATTGATAAAGTCGAATTGATGTCTTAATTGATTCTACTTCTAAAGCGTAATAATTGTCTACACCAACATACACACACGCACACACAAACACACATAAAAAAGCAACAGTCACAAAGAGAGAGAGAGAGAGCTTTGTAGAAGCCATAAACGCAATAGCCATTATCGCTACGGGCACATCATTAGTGTCTAGCTCTCCTTTAGTAATCCATTGTAGCAGATGAAAGAGCCAGGTTTAGGTGGACCGCTGTGTTCCAGTGGATGGCCGTGTGACCCAATTGGTCCTTCTGCCCAGCAGCGCCTGGAGAGATAAATGGGAACAATCTCATTACGAACCATTTGCCTCTGATTTCTCAGCTGCCATGGAATAGGGTAAAGGTCTTGAACATTTGAGTTGATTTGTTGATGGATGTCGTAAATTGGTTAGCTGGCTAACTATACCTTTGGAACGGAACCTGCTTTTCCTCGTTCACTCTTTAAGATCGCATTTTCCCTTAAAATCGCATTTTCCCTCAAAATAGGCCCGGCACAGTGGGTGAGAATGAGATGAATGTTGTTTACTCTAGAGGGTTATGACCAAACGTTATAACATCTCCATTCAACGCATTCACCTTACAACTAAGAAATATACTTTTGACTAACTATTACAGATGGAAAATCTGTCTTTCAGTAATTACCAAAATGTAAGTGTTTTATACGGTACTTAGTCGCCTGAAAAGACACAAGCGTTTAAAGTCGTTGTTTCACTTGGTTGAACCTCATTAATTAGCATATTTAATCCCTTCATGTATTTTTATTAACTTGTGAACTGGTCAACTGAATCTAATTGTAATTAGTTGACTGAGAAGAACCCCTCTAAATACTACACTTATCTCAGCAGTATTACTACTCATATGATTATTGGGCGTGGTCTTATTCAAGCTTTCAATCAAATTTGAGGGCAAGCGGCCATATTGAACCACACTGTTCTCTTTCACCTCGTTGGATTCAAAAGGACCGACTGTCAAGAGGAGTGTAGCATGTGGCGGTAAAGGGACAGACAGCAGCTCTACCCACCCCATACATGGAGACCTTCTTTAGGTTCCTCCCTACTCTGCTCCAGTGCAGCAGACAGTACCTCTTGCCACAGAAACAAACTTTTTCACATTGCCTATACAGTTTGGTTTGGTCAAAGCACAGCCTGATGCTCAGTAATAAGGTTTGGCTGGCCCCTCATGGTTTTCCTGTGTGTGATCCAGCATAGTTAAGAAAGCCCTAAACCCTTTGGTCCAGGAATGATCTGACTGGCAAACGGAAACTCCCGGGCACCGCAGCCATTGTGTGCCAACATCTGATCATGCATTTATAAATACATATACAGTATTCAGTAGACGCTGCTTAATAGAACATACGTGACTCTGATTTTCTTGATTGCTGTTATTATGGTCGAATGAGCTATGCACTGTAGATCAAAGGATAAGCTCTCTTGTACATCAATGAATGCTACATGGTGTGCACTCTATCCTCTGGCTAATGCACTTTTGCCAAGAAACGAGAACCAAACTTGGTTTGATCATTAAGATCCAGCCATTAGTATCCAGCACATAGCATATATCAATTTGCAGTTGTTTGAAGAGTTTGACTGCCAGGTTTCTTTGCTTGTGTGACTTTATCTGCCCAAAGCGACTCCCCCTGGCTATTCTTTGTCTCGTTCTGATTCACAGCGCTCCTTTTGGGTTCCCTGTTCTCTCTTTGCCCGAGAGCGTTTATTGTTTGGAGCGGCTCAGTGGGATTACTGTTTGTCTAGCGGCTCGCGCTGTGCTGCTCTTGGCCCTGCCTTTGAAGGCTGAGAGAGCTGTAAGTGAAACAACGTTTGGTTCAAGTCGTGACTCTCGACCGTCCCTCTGCATGACATGCTCCCCCATCCTCCTCCTCCTCATCCCTCTTGCTTTGGCAATCCCTTGCTTCTTTCCTGTGTGACTTACTGTTGGCGCCTGCTCTCTCTTTCTCCTCGCTCCCCTCTTTCACACTGTCTCCGGTCTCTCCTCTGTCTGTCCGTTTGTCCGTCTGTCTGTCGTCTGTCTGTCTGTCCTATCTCTATCTCTATCAGTGAGTGTATTCCATTAAAGTTGATGTGACTGGCACAGCTGGAGTACACTATCAAAGCTTTGGGTATTATGATTATAATACAACTACATGTTTAATTTCAAACTTTGTGAGGAGAATGAAAAGCAGGCAGAAGGTTGGGGAGGTTTTGCGGAGGGGATGAGCGTGGAAGTGTTTTTGTTGAGAAATCCCAAGTCAAGCCATGTCAACGTCATCGTTCCTCGTGGGGAATCCATACAGTCACATTCTGATGCTTTCAGCAAGAAACAGCTGTTGCAGTTGTGGTCGTTAGATCTTATATGTTTTTTTTTACTTAACCCTTAAGTGTAACCTGCGTAGGATCTTAAAACCACCGCATCTGACATAAAACCTCATAATGGTAATGCTTTTGATTCAATAACATGCAGAAGCTACTAAAATGTACTAACACCTACTAGAATTATCACCTACAAGAATGTTATTGAATTTGCTGCAACCACAACTGATATTAATCTGTCCTCTCTGAACACTGTTTCTAAATCCTTTTCTAGTCATTTCAGTGACTCACTAAGAAAAAATACATGGTTTAGGCAGGACAGCAAAATGGAGGCAACAAGATGTTTTAATATCACAGTCACATCTTTATATAGGCTATGTATTATGCATTAGGGAAAATATTACCCCAGACACATTGGCAGAAACCTCTCACAGCATCTCATTTGCTGCTTTTCAAGTCTGAAAATTACCAGAGGGTTCACTTTTGAATGTTATTACGTCGTTGATACTGCCTGCTCACAACTTGAATGCTACAATGGCTATTTTGCCATGTGCATGCTGTGGTGGTGTTTTGAGGGGGTTTTCTCAAGACGGGAAAACAACCTGTCTGACCCTTCACAAATACTCACCTCAGTTCCGTACACTCCATTTGTTCATTGAAGTGACCAAAGATGAACTACTCTTCCATTTGACACATTGAGCCTTTTAAAGACCCACGAGCTTTGAAAAGTTAAGTGTTGTTTATGCACCTGAGCCGACAGATCGGCTCTCACGCTCTCTTGTGTAAAATACATTTCAGCAATTATACAATCAAAGGCAGCAATGGCATCTATCTCAGCTATCTCCTTTCAGAAAAAAAAATGAAAGCAAGAGCAGAACCCAGTGCTCTGTTGGTTATAAATAATTGAATGAGATTTTAAACCCCCAATTAAGTTGAACAGCGGGAAAAGAGGAAATCCCTTGGTGGCCGATTCATTAGTAATAATGGGTGACATTTGTGCCTGTAGACATAATGGAGGCGTTTACCAGAAAGCCCTGAGACTCCTTCAGCTCCTTTTAGCATGTGAAATTAAATGAATTAAGGACTAATGCATACGTGAGCCCCTCCTTTATCAACCTGGCTGACATCCACTGAAGACTTATTTGTTCCTTTCTCATGAAGTGACTGCAGGCATTGTGACAGACATTGGAAAGGGTTAATACGTTTAGCGTCGACAGACCTCATCCTCCTCACTCTCTGGGGGGCGTACATGGGCACAGGCGACCGAGATCCCTTGCAGTTAGCCAGGAGTGTGGGCTAGGATCCCAGGGGCATTTGGTCGGTCCAGTGGACGGGGTTGAGTCTCCTGGTAGGTGACCGCATGATCAGAGAAGGGGGGGGTTGACCTTTCGTCCGACTCCCACCCCATCTCACTCACACACACACAGGGTCACAAATACAAACCGCTGATTTCCAGGGAAGAGACCACCCCGTATCTGTGGCCCCCTACTCCCTCCCTATCGGTTCAGCGCCAGCTGTGACAGGGCTGCTTCATGTGCTGCTGTGATGAAGGGGGGCCCCCTCTGAGGGCCAGGCCTCATTAGAGAGAGAGAGAGAGAGAGAGAGAGAGAGAGAGAGAGAGAGAGAGAGCGAGAGAGAGAAAACCATCGGAGAGACTCAGACCGTCTGAAAAGCATACACAAACACACACACCAACGCACCCACACATATCCAAGATGGAAGAGATGATTACCTCCGTATATATCACAGATTCACGATAATAAGTGGTGTCTCGGCTTTTCTCTAATCCTCGGGCCAGGATGGTGAAGTCACCATGAGTCACCGAGTTGCTGAACTGTGGGCTTATCAACACTCGGTTTTGTTCGAATTGGAAGTTCCCTACATCGACCCTTTGCAGTAGCTCTTTGTTACTTTGTGCTACCTGGTATCCCACCTGGCCCACGAAATAGCCTTTAATCTAAACCATTTAAGTGAGAAAAGAACCGAAGGCTCTGACTATTCCAATACTAAAGACTCTACAGGCTACAAAATTAGACTTTACAGGCTACAATATTAGACTCTACAGGCTTCAACTGATCAACTCACCTACTCCGGTTTGGCACTGTGCTTTGTCGTGGAGGGCTTTTGCCCTCCTCACTAACCCTAACTGCCGTGTATTTAATTGCTCCATTATTTGTAGAGGGTGTTCAAGAAACTCATTTAGACCTCTAGGTCTCCGTTTCAACCTTCGATCAAAGTGGCTCGTGTTGACAACTGAAGAGCCAAATCACCCCTCGGTTTCCCCGTCTATGCCGGTGGCGGCGACATTTGTCACCCGCTCTTTATCCAGCCAAAGCCAGCCCACTTCCACGGGCCGTCTACGGAGCGCGGTCCCTCAACCTCCTAACTGCAGTTCAGAGGAAGTTGTCTGGGAGTCGGCAGCCCTCTGGCAGCGAGCGGGGGGGGGGGGGGTTACCCCCTGATGTGCTGAAAGTCCTCAGAGCCGGAAATATCTGTGCTGGCGACAGGAGCACATTTCTCCGTGCTTCACGATCTCCCTTCTCTTTTTTTTTATTCTTCTCCTCCCTCCTCCGCGAGACCTGCCAGCTTGAAGTGCTTTTTGTTTCCGCGCCATTACCCCGTGACGAGCCGCGGCGGTTCGTCTCCCATCTGCGTCGCCGTTCATGCCCCGACTGCTCGCCGTGCCCTTTCACAGTGTGGCCGACCCTCGGAAAGGGACCGCGCAGAGTGCGTGGCACCTAAGACGGCGCCTTTTAGACGTCTGTCATTCTTCATCTCGAGCCCCTTCAATTACACAAAGTAGTAGTGAAGGGGAAAGCCTCTTCTGCCCAAACGCTGTTGTGAGACTCGAGTTGATGTTCCTGCAGTTGCGACACATGGTATTAATAACTGTTCACGTTAAACATGTTGACAAGCCTAAACACACTATGCAGTAGCTTTTGGGACACAAAGTAAGCCTCTCAGTACGCCTTTCTGTTTAAGAGGGGTTCAGCTTTCGTCCATTAAGATGACTGGTAAAGATGAAAGGGATAATGGCCTATGAATTACACTAAGTGTAACAAACCTGTCAGTGACTAACCTAACGGCCTTTTTTCTGGAATGGCTTTTATGAGGCTGATACCTTTTGACGGCACTGAAGTGCAAGGTTATGTAACTATTTGTACCCAAATAAGTGTGTTGCTCATTTGTTTCTTATGAGTTTTGCAGTAACCATTGATATGCAGGGTATTATCCACCTTCTCCAATAGGCTGCACTCCTACAATGTTTACACAAAGTTATTAATGTTTAAGAGGAATCATTTAGCCCTGATCATTCACCCTTTCTCTGTTTGCCGTGTGACTGAATGTGGCCGGCGGGCTAACCTTGTAACCTCGTAACCGTGGTTCCTGTTCCCCACCGCGCAGGGCTTCCTGAAGAGCGAGCGGGTCTCCAGGATGGTGCAGAGCGGCAGCTGCTCGGCCAGCGACTTCCGCGAGGTCTTCAAGAAGAACATCGAGCGGCGCGTGCGCAGCCTGCCGGAGATCGACGGCCTGAGCAAGGAGACGGTGCTCAGCTCCTGGATCGCCAAGTATGACACCATCTACCGGGGCGACGAGGACCTGCGGCGCCAGCCCCAGCGCATGCACTTGAACGCCGTGTCCGAGTTGATCCTTAGCAAGGAGCAGCTGTACGAGATGTTCCAGCAAATCCTGGGCATCAAGAAGTTTGAGCACCAGCTACTCTACAATGCCTGTCAGGTGAGTGAAAGTCCGCGCACGCTTGCATGCGCACGCCTACCTTGGCCCTCTTAAGTAAACCGGTTGTCTTTTGCTTGACGTTTTTAAGTGAGTTGGCGTTAACCTTTTGGATGTATGTGTCTCGCCATGTCTGCATGTCCTCTGCACACACCTCAGGAACAATGTTTGTTTTTGTGTTTTCTCTCTGAATGTTATCCTCGGGGCTTTTCTCGCATCAACACTGGCTCTTGTTCAGCGGTGATGTGGGCCCGCAAAATGTTCTGCCTGGCGCACACTTACTTCTTCTGCAACCACAAATTGTTTATGTGCTTTACCTTTGAATGGATGGTCTGTGAATCATTTTGGTTTGGTTCTGAAAGAAATAGGTGATGTAGGGTCACCCAATTAGCGGTGCAGTCCTCATTTCAATGATTTTGCACTGCGTCAAGGATTATCGTAATCAACCTGTGAACGGGGATAGGTTTCGTTCGAGAACACCGTGCCATTTCCGTTAATCATCTGTGCTCAGGTGGCTCAGCTCTCTTCGAAGGCACATCTTAAAGGTCAGGGGCTGATGGAGGACGTCGTATCAGCGCTCCAGCCCTCAGCCTCGGAGCAGAGTTGAGGATGTGGGCTCCGGCTGTTCTGAGAGGGGGGGAGGAGACAAAATGAACATCTGAGGTCAGATAAGATCGATTGCATCCTGAATGTTTTTCAGATGTTTCCAGTAAACCCATTTAGTATCTACTGTAAAGACAACAATCAATTAGTGAACTTGTATGGTGTGGCTTCAAGGTAAAAAAAATAAATAAAATAAACCCTGTGGACCCAGAATTACATTTAGAAGCCTTTTTTGCTTGCTGCAATTGTGAAGACAATGGGTAAATGTAGATAGAAATGTAGATAGATCTTTTCTACATTCATCCCCAAGTCCAGGAATAGTGAAGGCAGAATAATAAAGAGAAGTCTATATAGAGGTACCTAGAAAAACCTGTAGCTCATTTGCACCATTTTGATTTTTTTCCCCCCTTAGCATTACAAGAAGGAGAAGACAAGGAGGGGGAGGGAGGGCGGAGGACTAGCTAAATTCAGACCTCACCTGCGTTCCCACGGTTTCATGGCTTTTGCGTCGCCCTGGTGATGTGCCTGCCGGTAGTTAAGTTGAGCAGATGACTCTCCACACTTTTGTGTCTGTGCAGGGGTTTACATTACAAGCACTGTGCACAACCTTCCAAGCTATTTTTGGTTTTCTCATTCACATTCTCTGCATGAAGACTAATTTATTAGGGTTCTCTCTGCCATCGAACTGACAACCCTGAATTAATGGTTAGAAATTAAAGGGTGTAGACACTCAAACGTAGAAATGTAACTGATGAATTTGGCCAGTGGTAAGTTTTTTTTTCCATTTTGTACAGCATGGAGGATTATCTTAATCAACTGGTGAATGAGGACTGAGAGCAAAAAACGGGTGATTAAAACTTATGGCACCTAACATTGACAATAAAACCATGGCCATCCAAATGCTTGGAGAAGGGAGGCGTTTCAGACTATTGAATGGTATGCCTTGTAAACGCTGAACGTAAGCTCTTTGACCGGTACGTACACAGTAAATTGTTTGAGATTATCTGTCACAACCGGTGTGTGGGAGTTTTTCTCATTTGACACCTGAACCTAAAATTGATGTTGTAACTGATGCAAAGCAATAACAATGATAAAAAAGCATTCTCAGACATAGCCTCTGTAATTGAATTTTCTCTAGAACCTTCTTTATTGGCAATGATCAGACATAATCGTGTGCAACTAAATAATGATCAAGTGAAACCTTTTGAAATAAGATCATGTTGTTTGGTGCAGTGGATCGGTTGGTCTGTCTCGGCTCGGATCCAAAGATTTTACTGTTTGTATACAACAGTATACTCCATGCACACCATTAGAAGACTGTGTATAAGTGGACTTTATTCATGCCCGAATCCACTAATTAATGCCACAGCATACCATATAGCCTATGTAAGATTTTATGTTGATTACCTCGTGAAGGTTTTTAAGGGGCATGTCATAAGCGCGCGTTAAGATTCCTTCACGTTTGTCTCTCTTTCGAGACACCTTTCAGTAGCCTTGTTATTCTACCCATCCTTTAATCCTGAGCGTCTCCCCTCTGACGATGTATTGACTGGTTATTGATGAAAGCCTTCCAGTTGCATCTTTTGCAGGGGCTGCATTAATTTTGGGTCTCAATGCTGACACTCCATACCCTTATGTACAGATCATTTATTCAGCTGTGTCTCACATGGAGATACTGACTCAAGATAACGAGGAAATGACAAGAGACACACGTCCAGAATAGATCCCGACCACTGCTGACTGAGATGAAGGGTTGACAGATACAATGGCATGAACAAAGAGGGCAAATGAAAGAGGCAGCATAGAAAGAAGTATGATTAAACAGAGACAGGACGGGAAACAGAGAGGGAGGGAGGGAGGGAGGGAGGCAGAGGGAGGAAAGAGTGGCAGAAAGGGAGGGCAGCGTGATCTGACAAGGTGACGATCCTTTCCGAAAACTGATGGTGTGTGTGTGCGTGCGTGCGTGCGTTCGTGCGTTCGTGCGTGCGTACGTGCGTGCGTGCTTGTGCTTGTGCTTATGCGTTGTCGTCCACATGGGCACCTCCGCTTGCTTACTCAATTACGTGCACAAGAAATGCGAGTGAATCCAACTGGGCAAGGTGTGTATCTGTATTTGCCAAAAGCTTGGCAGCCCTCTCCCCTCCCCTCCCTCTTCGGGGATCACAGCCCAGTGTGCGAGCCCAGAGTCCACCCATGTCATCTCTCGTTAGCGCTGCGAGGCGGAGGTGAGAGGAGGGGGGCGAGCAGGTGAGCCAACAAGAAGGGCTAATAAATGACCACCACACCGACACCCCACTCAGACAGCTGGCGGCGGGGGCAGCTCATACGCAACTCAAAGGTTATGTTTTCCTCCGGTCCTCTCTGGCTCTATTTTCATTTGTTTCCGTGGCGTTGGTTTTCCTATTTTAGATGTGATTTTTTTTTTCGCACCCAGACACAGGAAAATCTGCTTAACCAGACAACACAGGTCAGCTTTATCAAAGCCCTAGTGATCTCCCAAAACCTCCCAATCAGCTGCTTCCCAGACTTGTCAAGCTTGTACTCACTGCCTCATCTCGGCTCTGTTCACCATCAGAGATGAAAATACACAGAGTGAGGGAATGGACAAGAACTCTCCTGTGAAGCCATTTGACATCTTTTTTGTTTTGTTTTTCTTGCGTCATATTTTGGGGAATAAGATTATGAGTTTTGTAAAAAAAATCTTCCAAATGTTCCAAATGATTTCGATACTCCTTTTGGAGGACAGCTCTCCTTGTGGAAATAGCTTCAGCTGCAATTACATCACACTAAACCATATGGTATCCAGGTGTTTTACATTTAGCTGATCTCCATTTCCTGGCTTTCCTGATCAAAACTACATTCAGTTTTTATGCATGCATTCTGAGGTTAAAAAACATCTCTGTAAGTCTGTGTGTGTGTGTGTGTGTGTGTGTGTGTAGTTGTGTTCATCTGTGAATGTGCCCCCCCACACACACACAAACTCTTCTAAAGTGCTGAAGACAAAGTTTAATTTTGTCAAACTCTACGTACAGTAAAACCCGCCTTGTTATTCCAAATGACACGTTTCCTGCACCGTGGAGACATGAGTTGACAGACCGGGGAACGGGGAGTCGGCGACCTCAGCAGTGTGCTGGCACTGCAATATTCCAATAAAGCAGCTCTCAGTAAGGGAGCATGTCTTATAGGCTGCCCGGGATGGGGGCCATGATAGGAGCGCGGATGGAAAATCCCAGAAGCCAAGGAGACAAGTGGAACTCCTCACACTGATAACGAGACGCCATGCAGCCGTGAGATAAGACTCTCCGTTTTAAGTCCGTCGTTCGAGATGACTACAGCACTACATCGCCACTTAAAAGATGGCATCTGCATGAAATGTGGCTGTACGCGCGAGCCCTGCTGAAACTCTGAAGTCTGCTCAGCATGGCTAAAGTTGTTTCAAAGCGTTGGTTTGCCGTTTACTGAACACATTGGTCGTGATTAAGTGTAATGGCCAGTAATTAAAGAAAAATGTGAATGGATATTTGGCTAGATTACAAATACAATATTTTTGAGAGGAGGGAATCAACACGAATTTCTTGAAGACAACTTACAGGACAACTTACGATCATGTTGAACAGTTTATTGCATATAACATGGTGATACATTGAAAGTTGGCGTCAAGGGTCTGCCGCTCCAAATTACATTCCCTCCCCACCAGTCATATTATAACACCCAATGAACGACCATGGGTACGGAACAGATATGTGCAAATCCCCCCAGCAGACACTGAGCGACAGCCCCCAAGCAGGTGGAGACTCGGGGGTGGAGGTGGGTGAGGAGCACCAAGAGCAAAGCGTGGCAGTTAGTCAATGTTGTGAGGGAAACGGTAGCTTAAAAAGACCACGTTACACTATTGAACGTCTGCGAACAGTGGATTGGTGTGACGGGGAGACCAGCCCTGCCAAGGCGTTCCCTCATCTCAATGAGAGGCCTCTTCTCACTGTTGTGGTAGCCGCCTATCGGCCTGTCCATTTCCCTTTCTAGTCATACAGTAGATACTGACTTAGCAAACTACTGCGGAGTGACTAGCTCACAGGAAATACATTTCACTGAACAGTAGCAGTACGTTTTTAAATGTTCTTCTTATTGGGCTCTTTCATCTGTGTTGAAACTTTACAGAATTGTGTTAACAAACGTTGCTTATTACATTTACATTGGCCGATGTGTTTTAACCGCTATTGTTCTTCCGGCCCAAAGAATGCAAATTGGTCCACCCCTTACGATTGTGTTTTATGATCAACATCGTTTTCAAGTGACTTTTCTTGTACCCTGCACTTGGCTGAGGCGTTAGACTTTACGCAAGCAATATTAGGCGCTAATGTCATTCTTACTCGATTTCCTAAAAAGGAACACATTGAAACATCATATTCAATTGGGAAGGTGGAACCCTTCTCTGTCAATTTGCTGTGTTGGTCGTGAACTTTTATACCTCTCCCGAGCTACGCCCACAGAGCTGTTGAAAAAAACCTTCTATTTGATCAGTTACCAATGTTCACCCGTGGAAATGGTGGCGCGGTGGTTCTAACCCGTTTTAAGGCATGGCTTTCCTGCAGCATTGGATTTCATTACAGTGAGACTACCCGTGGCGTCTCATGGCTCGTTTACAATGGATCTTCTTCTTGTTGTTTCGGGCTTAAAGGCTCAGAGGTTACTGCAAGAAAAATCTATGACTTGTGTCAGTCTTCTGCCAGTACAGATTCACTGATGCACTGTAAATCCAACAGGTTGTTCAAGTACATTATATTATATACATTCTATTATGCCTTTACCTGCAGACAGATTTGTATTTGTTTGAAATAATATTTGTATGTTGTGCCACATTTTGACTGTGTGCTTCATGGCCAAAGTCACTGTTCCATTTCGCTTATGTCATAACATCTGCCACTGATTAGCATCTGATCCTACTAATTTGTCAGAAATGGAGGATACTTCTCAAATGATTGGATTTCACTGGGCATTTATCCTGCATGATTAATCACCGTTTGTGTTAAGCTCTACTGCAGCCCTCATGTCTACCGAATAGATTGCAATGCAAATTGCAGTGTGCTCATTAGCAATGAATTGTCAACGAGATGTGTTGGTTATTGGATCTAATTGCATAATCATGACTCTAAGTAATCCAATTAGTGTAAGTGTTAATTATGAGTCAGTAGCTTGTATAATGGTCTTGTTTTGACAAAGTTTTGCAAAAAGACAACCTCTGGGACACTAAGTTGGCCATCTAATTTTAGCCTTTCTCCGAAAATTAAAACAAATATATCCATTTCTTTATTTAATTTCTGTAACTTAAAAAAGTGCAACTCGAGTGGTTATATCGAGTCTGTGTTGAAACCTTGTTTCTAGCGGGAAACTGTTGGTTCCTTTATGTGCCTCTGGCTGAGGGGAGACATCGCCAAGTGCCTTTGGCCAGGACGCGCTGGGACACCAAAGAGTCTAACGCACGCTCGTTATAAGGATCGGCTCTTCAAAGTGTCCCGAGATGCGTGATGTCTCCTTGGCCTTGATATCAAGACGCTGTGATATAGGGTTTCCCAAAGAAGCTCACCCTAAGGCTTAACCTTTGGAAGAAGTTTCCCAATTTTTACTTAAGGCACCTGGTAATATACTGTACATAACCTTGTGGTTATCTTCATCTATTGGAAACTCGCCAGGTTTTTTTTGTAGTATGTCAACTGGTTTCCAAATAAAGCTTGGCTAGGTGTTAGCGCTGCAGATCTTATCCGGCTGGTACACAGCCTAATTGGAGTGAACTGACCTGTGCTAGCGCCCACATATTACTGCAACCAGGGGCTGTGCTCCGACTGCACGTATCTCAAAGTTATCACACATTAGCTCGCCCACACGTTGTGCCACGCTTTAATACTACGGTGCCAAGAGGTGTATTTGTTAATGACAAGACTAAGTTAATTAATCTTTCCCGTCTTTACGGAGTCATTAGTTGTAGCGGAATAATGCGTTAGGGGGATGTTTTTGGACACCGCTATGCTTTAGCGCCAATAGACTGTCTCTGAACGAACCGGGAGCTACTTATGCCAAATACATGAGGTGTGAACACTACAACATTTGTGATTCATTCGGAGGCTTACCCATGCATGCATTCATATACATAGACACTCACATTTATGTCTTTTCATGCTTAAACTATGTTTGCATGCACAATCTCTCATTTGCTTTGTCTTCTATTTTTTTGAGCCAATTAGATGTTACTGATTTAAATTGGATGACCGATCTCGCCCCTATGTCTGTGTGTGTGTGACTGAGGCTCTTATCTTTTCCTTTTGTTTTTTTAGCTGGACAATGTGGACGAGCAAGCAGCGCAGATCCGCAGGGAGCTGGACGGGAGGCTGCAGCTGGCTGAAAAGGTTGCCAGGGTAAGGGTCCCCCGGCCACTGACATTTCATCTCAGCAGATTTTATCTCTGGACTTGGCTGGTACTCACTGGGAAGCCATAGTGGGGTTGTTACAAACAATCTGTTTTGACGAGGCTAGGATTCTCGTGCGCTCTGCGTCAAATGACAACTTTGACGTGTCAACCAAGAAAAGAGTAGAGGAATGTTCTTTTTTTGTCCATCGACAATGAAGTCTGCCATTTCCCAGTACGGCGCATCATAAGCCTCAAGTTCGAAGGTCACTGAGCAACAAAAGTATGACTTTACATTGCGTTTCAGGCCATTGCGCATATCATTTTATGTTTTATTTCATCAGAAACTGTTGTTCTCGTCGTTTTGAATATCAGGAGCGGAGGTACCCCAAGTTCCTGTCTAAAGACATGGAGCCGCTGTACATCGAGGAGCTGCGCTCGTCCGTCAACCTGCTCATGGCCAACCTGGAGAGCCTGCCCGTTTCCAAGGGTGGCCCGGACTTCAAGCAGAAGCTCAAGCGCTCCTCCATGAACAACTCCTTCCTGGACATGGGCGACGAGGGGGACATCCTCTCCAAGTCCGACGTGGTCCTCTCCTTCACCCTGGAGGTTTGTGCAATGGACTTCTGTTTCTTTTTTTGTGTGTGTGTCTATATAATAAAAGTGCATAACAATTTGTGGTTCATCAAGACATGCCTGACGTTTGTGAATGATGTAATCTCTGCCGCATTTCGCTACACATCCGTGTCCCCAGCATGCTGCTGTCCTTTATGATGCTGCGGGATTTGAATTTTGCGATAGAAACAGGTTGTTCCACAGCGTGAACCCCTTCTTGGATAGTGGGGCACGTGCAGTGTCATGTTATGTCCTCTTCCATTGCTGTTACCAGATAGTGATCATCGAGGTGCAGGGCTTAAAGTCAGTGGCCCCGAACAGGATCGTCTACTGCACCATGGAGGTTGAGGGAGGGGAGAAATTACAAACAGACCAGGCGGAAGCTTCCAGACCACAGTGAGTGAATGATTTTATATTGACTTTGTATGTCCCTAAGTTTTCCAAGGCTTCCAGGATTCTGTCTTGATGTCTTATTATGGGATTGAAGCGTACTAGAAAAATGTACCATTATAGCAGAAATATTTATGTTGTGTTTCCATGTATTGTATAATATTATTTTTGTTACGCAGATAAGGAATCAAAGCCATCCACACAAATATAACCTTAGCAACGCATATGAAAATTCAGTTAGTAGCATGCAGTAAATTCAAAGTAGAAAGTGTTTCTAAGCAACCAAACGTTTAAACTCTTGCACAAATGGCTTAGTACCTGCTGCTGGAATGCAGACCACTTTGTAGAAGGCTTAACATCTACAGAACATTGGTTACAGTTATGAATTAAGGTTAGAAATGTAAGGCACTGTTTCTTGTAATGTAAAATGTGAGTGATGGACTTGGGGTGGCCCAGTCAATGCTGTACATATATAAACACTGCACTGGTGACTGGTGCACATTTTAATAAAGGGCTGTTACTGTTCCTTATCTGCTAACATTGGTAGGAAAGCTACACTATCACAGGTTGATATAAATAAATGTATGTAATTGAATATAGAATGGTGTTCTTCAGATGTATTATCACCGGGTTGTTGAGCAGGCCTTTAATACCCAATTACAAAAGTCAAAAGGTCTATAAGTTATTTATTGTCCTTAAAAATAAGCATTAATATGTTACATTAATATATATTTTTGTCTATGTCTATTAGAATGTATTTATTCATTAGAATTTGTAAACGTTTTCCTTTTTGTGTTGTACACACACATCTGACCAAACCTGACTACCATAAGTTTGAATGATAATGGCAATGATGTCACACCTATTATACCGCGGTCTGTGACCAGGAGGAAATGATCTCCTGCTGATGTGCCCTTTAAATCAGGTGGTCTGCAACTGTGAAGATGGATTGTTTTGTTCTCCTTAGAAAGACATGGACCAGCTCGTGATGACATTTCCATATTCGTTCTTCCATGAGGAACCAAGAGGTTCTTATCTGGCCTTTGTTGTGAGACTGCTTGGAGATGCCAAGTTACACAGACCACATAACTGGGAAAAAGTTCCAATTTTCTTTTTTATTGTTCCCAGGAAAGTGACATTGTACTGTAATAATGAGCTGGTAGGTGGTCAGCTGACCGCTGGTGCTGTTCTGGTCATTAGACATTTGGCGGCAGCCTGGAAGTCAATGCCCTAATGAGACCACACTTTCACACTAGTGGGATTTTCTGAGGGCTGGTGGCCTCTGCTGCCTCACACCACAATATACTCTTAATTAAATCAGGAAACTGTTTTAACTTGCTCTGAAGCATCTCCTGTTTGAAAGGAAGGAACCTTACAAAAGGCACCACATCGTTTGTTCGACAGTGACTGTAATCAATCTAGTAGGTGACTTCTCCTGACAGTGGGCACTAATGCAGTTTTTACCATCTCAATTAACGGTTTGCAACGAATACTTGATTGTGTATGACAGCATGGTCCTACAACAGCTTCTATACCGCGTGGTGTCAACACCTTAATCAGTCAAGACTTTCAGTAATTGTATGACTATAATTAGACCTGGTTTGTTTGTTTGCGTGATCTACTGATTCTCAATGTAATCATTTTGATCATGCTACACATAAGGTTCAAAACAATCAATCAGCATTATGTTCTTCTTCCCAATAACTCGGTTTAGACTGTAAAATATATGGACATATGGTTCAAAAGATATATATTTAACACACAAAACAGTAGTATGGCATTACCAAGAAGCAAAACATACTGGTAGCTCAGAAGATACAAGTAATAGTTTTTCAATGCACAGCAACTGCATACAAGTGTAAAGGCACCCCTTTTAAAAACAAATATTTGCTTGGGAAATGTTTCTCTATTACCAACTTACTTCAACAGAAACCTTGAAAGTTATGCTTCCTGTGGGTATTTTGGATATCACTTACCTAAGGAACAGTCACAGTTTTAGGCTTAACAACGGCAACAAACTCTAAATCTCAAGCGCATTTGTCTGTTAGGCTGTACGACAGGTGACGGCTTAATAGGAAGCCAAGAACTGCCTGGTGCCGGGGGACTTCTCATTTAGAAAGTCAGTGTCCATTGTGGGCAGCAACTTAAAACAGCCCGAATTAAGGACACATTTTGCAGGCAATGTTCCCTTGGAAACTGCACATATCCCTTTGGCTTTCAGGGATGAGTTATAGGCTTGCTCTCTATTCTGAAAGGAATAGCTGTGACAGGAATGTAAGCCAACCGCACGCTCAATTCAGACTGTTTGAAGGGTCAGTGTGAGTGCTCTGCTGTCTAAAACAATATCCGTTATTATCGCGAACAAAGAGGAAAAGCTGGTGGTACCCGTCGCTGTACATCCATTCTGTTGCCTTTCGCCCATGCCTCAAGCTGCCATTACTGTAACCGAGGGATAGAGCCTAAGTGCTTCGTAATGACACAGGCATCTATCACGGAGTTTGCAGCAGAGCTTTGTTGACCGTTTCACTGAGAACCGTCATTATGATGGGATGTGGGGGGGGGTTGTATCCTTTTCCGTTTATTTTGTACAGTAATAATGTAATGAGTGGTGGAATAGTTTTTTTTTTCTGTGCTGTCTTTAATGAACCGTGCAGCATGCTTGCACATCTTAAGGTCAGCTCCCGGAAGAGTAACAGGAGGCTGCGTTTCTTAGGTGGGGCACCCAGGGGGACTTCATGACGACCCACCCACTGCCCGTGGTCAAGGTGAAGCTCTTCACGGAGAGCACAGGGGTGCTGGCCCTGGAGGACAAGGAGCTTGGGAGGGTGAGACACGTTTAGCTCCTAGACACACCTACTACAATAGACTTTGGCCCCATTTACATGACTGAAGGGGATATGAGGTTGTTAAACTTCATCGCGTGTTTCAATGTGCTGTCTGCGGTATGACGTGATCAAAGTGGCTATGCGTCAGCTAGATACATTGATGTCATTTTAAAATGGAAGCGTTTGACGGCAGGAAGCGTGTTTTAGTTGTGGATGCGGACACCAAACAAAGTGTGTGCCTGTATTTGGTGTTGTTTTCTGGATACCACCCACCACAAACATATCTGCCACAATGAAGGAATGCCAGAATGGATAGCAGAGACTCTAAACAGTTTCATAGCTATGCCTTCAATAAGGTTTTTAATTGCCATCCATTAATATTGTAATTCACTTTTGTTTGTGTCGTCTGTAAGGAAGGCCCGCGTCTTTCTCCATCTCGCTTTCTCTCTCTTTTTGAGGGCATATGACTTCCTCTGTCTCTCAGCCTGTCCTTCCCTCTCCCTGTGATTATTTCTATCCTCTCCGTCACCGAGAAGCAGATGGTTGCCAAGCTCCCCCACGACACGCGTTCCAGGCACACACAAATCTGTTCCGACGTCGGTTTCTCTGTAACTGCTGGAAGGGGAATACCTCTGTGTGCAGTGGGCTCCACCAGCCCCACTCGCTCTGCTTCACACACTCCTTGGGTGGCAGCGCACGCCCTTCCGGATGTCTCTTCCCACTTACGTTGCTTTTCCAGGTCGCCCTCGGCGCACATCGTCGGTCCACGCGAATGTCACACGCCTTTTGGCGTTTTATCGGACCATGTCGTAAAGTTCCCCTTATGGACAGGCCGTACTTAGCACCGGCACACACACACACACACACACACAAGCACACAGTTCATAAATACATGTTAACGTACACCCGTTGTCAGAGCCTGTCACCCACAGAAGGCCGGTTGACTTAGAGACGCGCTGCATGTGTCTTGCCTAGTCTTCCCCCTCCAGACGCCTATTGTCTCTGGTGTCCTTCATGTGTCTGCTTCCATCAAAGTCACCCAGAGACGCCGGGTTCTCTGAGTCACTGGCGGAAACGTTTGGTGCGCAGACAACTCGGTTGAGAGGTGAGGGGGTGGCGCAGGTGTTTAAACGCCAGAGAGCGTGAGGTTCAGAGCATTTTCCATGTTGTCTAAATGTCGTTGTCTCAAAAAACGCTCACGACTTAACGGTCAACCGTTGTTTCCCCTTCATGCAAAGACTGCACACCTTGCTCTGTCCATCTCAACCTTTTGTTAATGATCTTCTAAACCCAACCCCGCCTCTTCCAGGTGATCCTGAACCCCACCACCAACGGACCCAAGCAGGCGGAGCACCACAGGATGGTGGTGCCCAAGAACAGCCAGGATGCCGATCTGAAGATCAAGTTGGCGGTGCGCATGGACAAGCCCCCAAACATGAAGCACAGTGGGTGAGCACTCTCTATATCTCCCTGTGCGACTGAATGAAGGGAACTACCATGTATATAGAGGGCAGGGATATTTAAAGAGGTTCAGTGGGAGATTGTACTCATTGAGGAGGAAGCTTACGTCATTTATAAAAACGCACAGATTATGACGTCTTTGTCAAGCAGTTGTTCTTGCTGTGGCAGTCAGCAATGTACAGTGTTCATTGCATTCCGCATACATTGCTCGGGGTACAGTTTAAATAGTAATCCAAGCATCTGGTAACATGTAACACCTGGGTGTCTTAGCTCCCTGTTTGATTCATGGACGCATAGTGCCTTTCAAACAGTGTCATTAAGGAAGTGTGGATGCTTTGTCAGCGTCAGTAGCACCAAGCACGTCTTTGAAAGGCAAACAGCTCCTCCTAGTGGTCTAAACACAGACGTGTTGGAAGTACAGATACAGAGGAGTGATCATGGCTCTCCCTTCTTCAGGGGCTGTGACTCACTCACAGTAATTGTATTCTAAGCAATTATAATTATATCGTATGTATTTGTAAGATTTTGCATACTCTAGCAGGATAGTGGTGGCCTAGTGGGTAGGACATGAGTTCAAATCCCACCTGAGAACACCCCCACCAGTCTGCCCATGAGCAAGGCACTTAAACAAGGTGCCAGGAGGACTGTCCATGTAATCTCACTCTTAAGTTTATTTGGATAAAATCGTCTGCTAAATGACAAACATGATGTAATGTAAATGTAGCACATGTTAAGAAAACACTCGATTCTTTCATGAGGCTAATGTCAGTGCCTTTCAATGGCTGGCATTAGGATTCTGACTTGTGTCTGTCGATACACTTTAATTTCTCAGTCAAATAAATGTATTTTATTATGATAATAATACAAATATAAGCACATTTCTTGAAAATGTAGTAAATAATCCCATATGGCAATACATAGAGCAAAACAAACATACTATTGAGCACTAGGAAAAACATATCTCAAAGTTCATTACATTACAACAGCACTGGTTAATGGGACATATTTAAGGAGTTTTTTTGAGAGATTGTAGTGCAGCAGTTGACTTCACTATCTATGGGTTTGACAATACATCACTGATGTGGCTAATGTAGTCTTATTTAAGAATCGGAAAACTATTCACATATTTTATTGATTTTTACGCTAACCCCAAGTTGATGTTAGCTGGACAAACATCTCCAGAAAATAGTACAACATCAAAAGTCCCGAGCTATCCATTTAAGTGTGGAGTTCGTCAATATGGCTGCATTGGTCTATTGATTTTTTTTTTTTTTATAATAATAACCTTTTTTCTAGCAGTATTAAATCGAAAGCTTGTACCATGGATGCTGAAGGCAACAGTTAAGTGCCAACTTGCTTTGTTGCAAAAACAGGCAGCTCTAGAACGTAGAACACAGTTGATATTGCAAACTAGGTTAAACATAAAACAAACTAGTTTTTAGTAAAAAAAAAAGGTTGATATGCTGTAGTAAAAGAAGTGTGAAACAGACTTATTGGGAGTATTGACTGAAAACGATATACGTTGAACATCTCGTTTTAACCAGTTAATATGGCATTGTAGGTTTTATTTTTTTACGTTCGCTAAAACATCTTAAACAGCCAATAATAAAAAAATAATACATAAAAGGGGAGAACATTTAGCTGACAATCCACTAAACCATCAGTAGGAAAGGTTGTGCTGCTCCTCAGAGCAGGGACATAGAACGGCATGTGACAGACAGTGTGAACTGGGTCTGCAGAGTAGGCTTCTTTCAGCTCACTACTCAGCCACTCAAGCAGGGAGGTCCATTTATATTGTCTGTGAAGTGTGTCCCTTTATGTACCAGTAGAGGACAGCATACCCTTATCTTTACGTCGACGAGTCACGTCATACCGTGTTACATCAGCAACATTTCATACGGGCTTTCTGTCTTGTGAAGCAAACTAGAACATTTGATTTACTTTTCATCATTTTGTTTGTCTGTAAGGTCTGTATCTAAGTCATGCCTTTGTGACCAGACAACGAAACGGTACTGGCACGCCATTCAGAACCGAGTTAATACGCTCAGCCTTCAGATGGATCTTCGGATGGATCCATCATCATGATCATTCGATTTCACTTCCAAAATAACAAGCCATCACAATCATTCACCAAAACAATCATTTTGTGCACCAACAACGAACGAAAAACAAAACAAAAGAGGCCTAAGTCGAGTCAGACGGAATAAGTTGCCTCTGAAGTGACGCTGGAAAGGCGCCCTAACAGTCTGGAGGATCAGGTGGGCCCCGCTGTAGAGGCCCAGCCCCGGCCACGGGGTTGGGCCACCGGGTCACCATGTAATGACGGCTCGGCTAATTAGCGGAGATGCACCGGGGCCGAATGAGGAGAAACAGAGGACGTGGTGTTTGGGTGTGTGGGAGAGCGAGAGTGCACGCTAAGTGGCTCCTACTAATTGGGCAGCAGCTCTTCAGATGGTAATTACCACGTGGGCTGACCCTTTAAGTGTGAGACTAAGACACATACACACTCGGCTTCGCCGTGCCGTTGACGACGCGCATTCCCAAATTAAAACACTTGAACTCACGCCCTTTGAACCACACTTTGTCAAGTGTTTTAAATTGCCCGCCTTTGTTTTGCATATGTATGCAGGCAGAAAGGCATGCATCGCTTTATGAAACGCCCGCCATGATGTATAATCTGAAACGTGGACACTCAAACAAAAACACAGGGTCACATAGACAACAGTAGACCCCCCCCTCCTGTCCCTATATACATAAACGCACACGCACACACACACACACACACACACACACACACACCTGAGCACTGCGTTCTCTCATTGCCCACGATGAGGAAAACAGTATGAGAAGAAGGAGCGCCTGGGAGGCTGGGGGGGGGGTTTCTCAGGTCGAGCGTTCCCCATTAGAAACAGCCATCTGTTGATGGGAGCCCGATAGGGAGCGAGGAGGCTAACACTGGGTGGGGAGCATTGCCGAGCTCCGTCTCCAGCTCCCCACCACGGGAAGACTGCAATCTGCCACAAGCAACCCCCCAGGGAGACGACGCGCAGGGGGAGCAGGGAGAGACGGAGCGGGGCTCCAGACAGAAAGAGGGGTGGGTGTGAGAGGAGAGGGAAAAGGTGAATGAGTCAACGAGAGAGAGAGGAGGAAGGAAGAAAAGCGGTTCTTCGGGGGACTCGGGGGGGGGGCGGCGAGAGACTCCTACGACGGTTCATTTAGTCAGCCTGCTCCTCGCTTTTGTTCCCTTTCTGCTCACCTCCTTTGGGCCCGCAGACAAACGGCAATGTTCAAAGAGCCCCACTCCATTCTGCCTCCTTTCACTTCACTACCCTCTGTTCTCTGTCTGTGTGTGTGTGGGGGAGCCATGTGTGAGGTGGATGGCCTTTATTCCCCCACCGCTCCCCTAACTGGACACTGGCTCCATTGTTGCCCTGTTGTCTTATATCTCCTTTCTAATTTTCAGACCCTATGAAGGCATCGTTCAGGCCATACTAGAGCTCTTTTTCATTTTTAGACCCTATGAATGCATCGTTCAGGCCATACTAGAGCTCTTTCTGATTTTCAGAGCCTGTGGAGGTATTGTTAAGGCCATACTAGAGCTCTTATTACAACAATGAGCTGGAAGACATGGGGACTTTTCTATGGAAAGGATACACACAGCACTGGAAGTATAACAGGAGCAGAAGCACGTGCATAATATGTATATATGTTTGTCAAGGATACATTTAGATCAAATGAGAATGGTTTCACAGCTTTCCAATATCTTTGCTCAAGGTTTAGGAGGTATATCCAACCTGAACTGAACTAACATATCTATAATAGGATCTGAATATATACTTACTTATAACTACATCTTGTATTGCATGTCACAACACCTGTCACTTACACTCCCGATCGCTTTATTGGTTTGAAGTGGTTTATCTGAGGAAATAATTTTCACATAAATAAAAAACAAAAAATGGCGGCTGAAAAAACAGAATAAATAATCTGTCCTTATGGGAAGAAACTGACCAAATTCCACCGAAAACAAAACCGATGTAGAACCACAAAATGTCCTCTAGAGGTCGGTCTTTCACTATGAGCACAGAATTCCATTATCCATTTTGTTAAGTACCCATAAGCAGACTGACTGGGTGAAGTTTGAGTGATGGTTTGCTGTTTGGCCTTAGACTTGACCTCCTTAGATGTGCTAGGTATATTATAGTTTAGAACCAAATGTGTAGGCAAAAGTTATTCTCAACCTCTCACCTAAAAGCTACATCACTATTGCTGCTTGGTAGGGCATTTGGCGTCCTTAGCGTACCGTTTTGAATGTACTTTATTAGTTATTAGTCTCAATTATTTTAAATGTGTGAAACTGGCAAGCAGCTCTAAAAAAATATTCACACATACTCAGTATAGCATGTTGAAGACCTTTGGTCACCTTATTTTTTACTACATAAATTGTCATTCAGTTTGTTGCTTTCATTTTGCTCTTGACAAAGGTTTCTAGCCATTTCTCAAAAAAATCCAACATATTAATTCTAAGCAAATTTTAAAAGCTGCTTGAAAAAATCATTAAAGATTAATGCTCACTGCTTTTGTGTACATGACATCATTTTTGTAAACAATACTTGTTTTTGATAGTTTTGGATCATTGGTTTATCAGTGTTCCTTTACCGGCTTGTAAAATGTATTTGTTTTCAGTGTTATTTATTCAGTTATTTATTCAGTAACGTTTAGTGTTACTGTGGGCATATTTTATTATAGTTATAGTAATAGTATTTCTTTGTCTATTTAATTTTTTTTATTTTTGAGAACTTGCATTTCCAATGGCTTTGCTCTAGTTTCGATAGCCAAGCCAGCCTAGTAAATGCAGTAGTAAGTAGTGCGTAGCAGGTCATTGTGTGAGGTGCCGACTGAAAGTGCCTGCAGCCATAAGTCTCGTTGGAGGGCAAGACCAGGGCCGCTGGCAGTGCTGCATTATCCAGGCATCAGTGCGAAAATCGTGTTCACAAGTGGGTTATTAGTTCTGTCACATGATAAACAATATTCTTTAGAAAAGCCAAGATCTTTTCCTCTACAAACATTAAAATGTGCACAAATCTTACTTTGTAAAAGCAGGTGTCCATACTTTTACCAAACGTCTTGTCATTTGCTGATTTAACATTTTTGGGATCTCTTCTTTTGGGTTTTGAGAATTGTATTAAATAGGGTTTGGTGGTGTGTGTGTGTGTGTGTGTGTATATATATATATATATATATATATATAGTGTATATATAAACACACGTAATAACCTGTTAGGTGTGTAATACAATGATTGTATGGAAGTAGATCTGTATTTAGAATTTGATAGAATTTATATGATTATCCATAAATATAGTCATTTAGTTTAATGTTGTGTCATTTTTCAGTTATCTGTACGCTTTGGGACAGCGAGTATGGAAGCGATGGAAAAGACGATATTTCGTACTTGTTCAGGTAAACGACGTAAAATGGTTCTGTTTAACTGAAAGTTGCGTAGGGGATCATTTCTGGGCATGTGTATTTCTCTCTCCCTCTCCAGCTTTCTCTTTCCCTCTCTAAATATAGACACACACATTATGCATAAAACAATAAGCTTTTTCTATTGACTGCAATTATCTTCTTTGATTCAACATTTGTATTTGTATTCTTTTTATCACGTAGGCATTTATTTTTCAGACAAAAGCCTTTTCACTATACAGTAGTCGTCTTTGTACAGGACTATGCTTTTAACCAAAAATGCATTGAGATTTCAATCGAAGGGGACAAAAACGTAAGGAAAGTATTGATGAACAACCCTGTGTAAAGACTTGGTTTGCTGACTTTGATTTTTAGAATAAAAACATGAAGTGAAAGAATATAGCCAGTCAAAGGCAGTCAAACAATAGATCTCAAATAAGTATTTTTACATCAACCCACGTGTGGTGGCCATGAGAACACGTGAACAAGAAAAGGCAAAACATTCATTGGCGTATTTCAAAGAGACGTGCCTGGCTACGACAACGCTGCAGTGTGACTCCCTGTGGATGTCTGCCCACCACAACATAACCCTGAGTCTGTCTGGTAAAACTCCTTCCAGGTGAGCCAGTATACCTTCGCCATGTGCAGCTACAGGGAGAAGAAGACGGAGCCCCAGGAGCTGATGCAGCTGGAGGGATACACAGTGGACTACTCCGACCCTCAGCCTGGTAGAGACACGTTCCCTCTTAACCTGACCCTATGCAGAGCTATCCCAAAAATATTTTGCTGAAAGTTGAATCTGTGTTCTAGTACATACGTTTTCGTTTAGTTTTTTTTTGTTTTTTTTGATATAAAGGTAATATACAGAGCCAGATTAATGTCTACAGAGAATTACAGGAATAAAACACATCATGTGTAAGAGTGGACCTATCTGTTAGGATCTCTTCCAGTCACTGTCCGCCTCCACCTTCGCTTTTCTTGCCGCAGGTCTGCAGGGCGGTCAAGTGTTCTTCAGCGCCGTGAAGGAGGGTGACCTGGTGGTGTTTGCCAGCGACGACGAGCAGGACCGCCTGCTTTGGGTGCAGGCCATGTACCGCGCCACAGGCCAGTCCTACAAGCCGGTCCCTCCGGCCCAGAACCAGACCAAGAACTGCCGGGGAGGCAACCCCAACAAAGACACCCCAGTGTCGCCTATCAGTACGTCGTACGCCATGTCTTACCCCCATTGCATTGCATCCTATCAGTACGTCGTACGCCATGTCTATCCCCCATTGCATTGCATCCAATGAATTAGCGGTTCCCAGAAGACCGACATGTTGTCAAAGGACAGAGAATCCATCCCGGTAACAGCACTCTGCATGGACGCCTGTGAGAAAAGAGATCAAAGTGTTGATGCCATTGATCCACTGTAAAGACACTGGTCCCCCCCCCCCCCCCCCCCCCCCCCCAACAAAACCACCCCCCGGGCGGAAACGCCCCGCGGCTGGCTGGTGTGTGTGGGCGCCTGGGGGTGCGCCCACAACAAGCCACCCCCCAACC
>JAVQIZ010170368.1:0-12897 GCA_036023535.2 Galaxias brevipinnis | reverse complement strand
TGACCAAGAGGAAGGATATAGATTATGAACAGGAGGGGCCCCAGGACTGAGCCCTGAGGAACACCCTGTGTGACTGGGGATGTATCCGAAGTGAAGCCGTTAAGTGATATGAATTGATTCTGTTTGTGAGATATGACTGAATAAGAGAGAGTGCGGTGCCCTCAACACCCAACAATTTCAGCCTAGAAATAAGTTGTGTGTGACACACTGTGTCAAAGGCTGCACTATGGTCTAACAATATGAGGATGTTAATCTGGGTCATGATCAAAATCAAATTGACCCCAAAGAACATTGACATTGAAAACATACTATCATGTCAATTTCATGTTTAATCAGTTGTCTCAATTAAATTAGGAAAACTCATTAAATATGAAGCTAAACAAATCATGCCAATTATTTCTTTAGGGACAGCAAACATTGAAAGGAGTCAAATTGACCCCAAAGACAATAGAAGGGTTAACATGTCCTTGTGGTGTTTTTCATGTGCTACAAGACAGATCAGGAGTGAAATGAGCAGCCAACGCCATGGCTGAGCATTTCTGTTTTGAAACTGCAGTGCACCAAGGACAGTCTCAAAAGGTTGAGTTTAAACAAGCCAGATTTGTGACGGCACAAATTTTTAAGTAACCATTTTTAACCAACCACCATTCATAGGCGGGCTGACTCGGTAGCAAGTATGTGCAGCGGAGGAGGGGGGCGGGGCTGGGCGGGTATTAGAATAGAGGGGGGCGGGGCGACTCAGATTCAGGAACTTTACATGAGGTGAAAGGAGAAGATTACATTTTTTTTATTTTAAAAAAGGTAATTGAACTTATTTTGCAGAATTAACATAACAGTCATGATTTATACATTTCAGCTGAATATTTTTTATGTTTTATAAAATGACTGGAGGGGGACTTTAAGTCCTCTATAATTATTATATTCTCAAACTCCTTAATTACCTTATTTGCACTACCACTAAATTTATTTATTCAAATGTGTTACATAAAATGTACAGTTCATATTTCTGCATACAGATAATGTTACTTATGTTTTTTTGCACTGTTAGAGTTATTTTTACCCTGTTAGAATTGGCTTTAAGGCAGGTGAAAACAAACTTAAATATAACTAGAAATTAGCATGTAAAGCGAATATCTTTCCAAAAAATTCTCCTGTGGAGCACGCCCCCAGTCCTCCTCACTTTAAAAATCTCTCCTGCGCCCCTCCCTGCATGCATTAGCATCAGCATTTCTGGACCCTTTTTACTGGAACACGTACCTCAGTATTGATCTGCTGTGCACCAGCAAAATCTCACAAATTTTAACAAGCTACTATATTTGGCTGTGGATTCATTTAGATTGATAATATTTTTTCATCCACAATGTCAAAGCAATGCAGTTTGATCCAAAACACAAGCTGAGGCGCTCAGTTTGCGGTCCGGGTCCGTACACAAGCAGCGTGCATCTTACTGTTCGTGCATGGCCGTGTGCATGTAGTTGTTGCTGGTGCACCGTGGCAATCCGTGCGGGGCCGGTTCTAGGCTGGGGGGGGCAAAGGCCCACCAAATGCTCCGACTGCCCCACCAACCCGACCCAGCTTCATCCGCAATATTAAGAAAAATAGGCCTAACTGAAGTTTTTTGGGTTTTTTGTCCTTGTCGATTTGGCCGATCATAAACATGCCATATAGAAAAAAAAGTTGACTTATATTTGATTGGCTGGTCTGGGCATATAAAAAACCGTTAACTTGCTATCGTTTCACTTTGCCACGACACTACTCCGTTGCTTACTCTTGTTACTACATGCAAGCAGCATTACTTTACCATTCACTTTAGCTAGCCGACTGTGTTTGTATAGGGGCACTGGCAGAGTTGGATGTCATGCCTCGTTTGGTCTATTCGAATTTACAATGTTTATTTTTTATGTTTAAATTCTCAGACTGGGCAGCTCCAATAGTTCCGGTTTAAAAAACGGATCAATCCATCCATGTTTGTGGAGACTACAAAGTGATGGTAATTAGGGTTTCCTCACTCCAGCAATACCCCATTCCTAAAATGGAGGACATGTTCTCATCTCTAGCTGGAGGAGGGAAATTCAGTAAACTAGCCATGAGTCATGCTTATCAGCAGATTCTGTTGGAGATATGACGAGGAGTCATATAGGAGTCAAAGAAATATGTCACAGTGAACACCCATAAAAGTCTGTTTACATACACCAGATTGCCTTTTGGAGTAAGTTCTAGTCCTGCAATTTTCCAGCGTACAATGGAGAGTAGAGCCGCTGCTCCTTTGCGTCGAAAGAAGCCAGATGAGGTGGTACGGACATCTAATTAGGATGCCTCCTGGGCGCCTCCCGTTGGAGGTTTTCCGGGGACGCCCTACTGGTAGGAGACCACGGGGTAGACCCAGAACACGCTGGAGAGATTATTTATCTCATCTGGCCTGGAAATGCCTCGGGATCCACCAGGAGGAGCCGGAAAGCGTTGCTGGGGATGGGGTTGTCTGCACTACCCTTCTTAGCCTGCTGCCACCGCGACCCGGTCCCAGATAAGCGGCGGAAAATGGATGGATGGATGGATTAATTATTATAAGGTGCCTCTTTCTTCCCTTTCAACTCAAATGTCGTTTTCAGTGGTGAACATGAGTGTACGTCCATTGCTCAACATTCATTAGCTGAGCTATGTTACTGGCTAAGGATGCTAACATTCCGCTGTTGTCATGGCTGTGGCCGGAGTAGTTCGACCTTACTGATACAGGCATCAGTCTGTGATAGGTCAATTAGATTTACTTCCATTTTCTACGTTTGAAATGGCTGCGATTAAGGACAGCTTGAGCAATAGGATAGATGTGTGGTCAGAGGTGAACTAAGAAAATGCACAAGTCACAGATTTCACTTTTTCATGTTGTTGGTACAATCCCTCTGAGTGATAAAACAATGCTGGACTAAGAGCTATTCCAAATCTTACATTTTGGTGCCTTTAAATTGAGCACTCTATATAGCCAGAAAGCAGAAGTACGAAAGTCAAAGTTAGCAAGTTATGTAATTTCATGTGTGACATTTTGGTATTTGCAACTGTATCCTGCAATGCAGTGTGGTTTACCATTTTGTCATTGGGACTGCCCTTTCGCAAAGCAATATGTCACCACACTGAAAACAAGTACAGTCCCATTGAATGCGGTCCATTCAACTTCCAGTTCACTACAAGACAACACTCTTCTCTCAAAGGGATATGCATGGACATCAATTTGTTTTGTACGCTGCATTGTTAAGAAGACACCTAGAGGTAAGTTCACCAGGGTTGACCTGACAATGTCGCATGCCAGAGAACACTGGCTACTCTTTGGCTTCTTCATGCTGAACCCATTTTCTGTCCTTGCGGGTAAAAGATGAATGTGTTCTGTAGCAAAATACTAGAGCCTGGCATTAGCAAACCATGATGCTCTGTACTTTTCACTAAATAAAATCTATAAAGAAAGAGAAAAGCAATTACTGAAGTCGTTTTTTTGCCTTCTGGTCTGTTTCCAATTCCTACAGCATGCTAACTAAACCCAACAGATTATGGATGTACAATGTTTCTTTCCCGTTCCCATCCTGCTTGCAGATCTAACCTTTCCAACTTTGTATTTACTTTGTCTTCTTCAAAAGGCCTTTTCAGGCCTGGAACCCACAAACTGGAGTTCGTTTTCATACTTTGCGCAGCTAACATGGAGTTGAATGACACAGGGTAGAGTCCTGAGTGATTTATCAAGGCAAACTAAGCTACAGAGTGGGGCTGAAAATCTCTATTTAACCCCCAAAAAATAGAAAAGAATTAGAAGAGAAGAAAGATATTATTTGCTTCTGGCGAATGAACCATTTTTGTTTGAATCTCCAAAGTCATACACACAACTCCAGTTACATTTTAAAGGGAACATTAGCATGAAGGGTCACACAGCGTTGAGTATTTGGCTTATTTGATGGCATGTTGGACTATAGGGAACTATTTCTATTTAAAGATTTATATTTGGAAAAACTACACCTTATGCGAGCTGACATGGTCTCTCTTTCTCTCTCTGGGGCCTAGCTTACCTACTTTCGATCTTTCTCTCTCTCTCTCTCTCTCTCTCTCTCTCTCTCTCTCTCTCTCTCTCTCTCTCTCTCTCTCTCTCACACACACACACACACACACACACACACACACACACACATACATGCCTACTCAGTGCCTTAGATGAATCACATACGATACGTGTTAATTGGATTTAATAGCGCTAATCAGATACAGGGTTGATCTTTGCACATGAACCCATAGGTGTACTGTACCCTTTAAACTGTACGACCTGATTACGGTACATGCTATACATTCACCCAGTCTCTTTCTGAAAGCAGAACTGCTGTGTCCTTTTAATGTAACATATAATGCAGACAGTCTTAGGAAAGCTTTTTTAATCATGAGAAGCGTTGCTGTGTACTCTGGACCAGTGTGAACAGTGTGACTGCTGGTGACATGTGGTCAGCATTTGCTACTGTTCTGTCCACCACAGGGTCCATGTATATGCCCAACTCCCTGAAGCCTAATTAAAAAGCCAAGATAGCCTCTCTTGATGGGACTTACGCTGAAAGGGAGCAAATTAGCACTCAAAAGGGTGTGGTTTATTCACACTTGCACATGGTGCATGAAATGAATTTTGACACCTGTTGGAGAAAAAGGGGTTTTACTGTAGGAGGATAGTAGGAGGATAGCTGTTACCTTTTTTTAAATATAGTACTGTTCATGGGTGCATGTGTGTGTGAGCATGTGCAGAATTGCGTGCAAGTGTCTGGGAAGTTGTCTTTGCAAGAACGCAGCCGTGTAAATTACAATCTTTTCTAAGAATCCTGCCCCTTCTCAGCATGGCCTTGTATCGCATCATTTGTTTGGTAATAATGGTTAAAGAAAAGAGAAAGAAATCAGAGAACGACCCGATGTTCCAAGCAATAGAGTTCTGTGTCTCAACATGGTTCCGCCACTCGGCTGACTGCTGCTCAGAGTGAGAAGTGTGTCACACCAAGGCACCTTAATAGACAAATAAAAGAATGCCAGAGATACAGTATATTCAACTATACCTGTAGAAGAATGATTTAGATACCAAAATAAAAATAAAACAAGCCATAAAATCACCCAGGAGCGTAATGCCTCCCGCCTATTGACAGGGTCCTATCTAATGCAACTCCTATCGCCAAGTTGCCACTTTACATCCGTGCTCCCTTGCTAATCATTGATGTAGTCCTTGCCTCGCAAAATGTCTCTGGGCGCCATGAAAGTTGCCAAGCTAGCCTCTAAATAAATGAGTTAATAAGTGCCATGACAGTGTATTGGACAAATATAGTCAGAGTTGTTACTGGTTCTGAATCACATTTTGAACAGACAGGAAGGAGGAGACTTCTCCAGACCCTTCTTCAAGACTTGACGTAGAGTCAGACACTTTTGAATAAAGAGCTTGTGCTGTTACACTCTGTGTGGCAATGTTCCCACTGTGTCCTCGAGATGAATATGCAATCTGGCGACCGAGCCGCATGGGGATAAACCAAAATGATTTAGTTGACATGAATACGTTTAGGAGGAGTTGAAACAGCTGATTCTAGATATTTTGGTTCTATTTTGGGTCTGATTGTCAATCTCTACAAAGCAGAGAAACAGAGGAGAGCAGAGATGAGCATGTTTTCAATGGGGCTAGAACTAGGGCTGTGTATTGGACAGAATCTGCACATCACAATACAGGGGCAGCTATTTGATATATTGTGATATATCACAACACTGTGTGCAAGGCAGTATATGTTTTCATTTTATTTTTATCCAATCTTCGGAAAACTGTTATAGTATGTAGTAAAAAAGTGTACTTGCTTTAGATGAATGCCAGCAGAACAGTGGGATCTCCATCACAGTCCCTGTAACATCCAACGTCACTGCACAACGTTTTGTGCAATTCAATCTAAGAAATAGCATTTGCCTATATCAGTAAAAAAATGTAGGCCTAACAACAACAACAAAAAAGATTGCATTTTTCAGAATCGATACAGTATCGCTAAACATAATATCATGACACTCAAGTGAATTAATATTTTCTTACACCCCTAGTTAGAACAAAGTGAAGCAATTGTTCCCTATAAAGATAAAGATTTGACATATGACAGGCACAACTGAAGCTGTTTTGACTGGCTCTGACATTGTTGCTTGGTCACCATTGACAGTGAGCATTGTTCAAGAATTAGACATAAATAGCCCAGTTTGTTGACAATGTGTCATGCATCATTAATATGCAGAAGTATCAACTTTTCTCTCCACAATGCTACCGTGGAAATACACTGGTAGAGGGCACTGGTATGTAGTTATATTAGTTATATTAGAAGCATGCAGTCTTACAGCAGGCCATGATGCTGACCTAGAGCTTTGACGGCTAACGCTAACTGCTCCACTTAGAGACAATCCTCTCATCCCTTATGCTATTGTCACTCAAGTTAGAGGTTAACCTCTAATTTGTCTGCTCAAGCAGGTGATCTATTATTCTGACAATCCTGTATCAAAGATGATTATTGATAACATTTACAATATTTACGAAGACAGTAGTTACTTCTTCAGATTTTGGCCATTTTAATTTCTGTCCATACCCACGATACTAACAATGACTCTGATTCTCTATGAACTGCCATAGCTGACTGCAGCAACAGCAACCCCCTCCCTCGTATACGGATGCCCATTCTCTCTTGATGATGAGGTAGCCTACTCCAAGCCCTTGATGGTAGAAGGGATGGTAGAGATCTACGTGATGGAACTGTGTGATGCACCATTTTACGTTGGTGTGGCTATAATTATAAATAATCAAGGGCTATACATCTTTGCTTTTAAAATCTCAGTTTTGACACAGCACCAAAAATATTATCAATATATTTTTGCACATGAATCTCTTTCTGGGCACAGGTTTTGTTTTAGGAATTGTAACTATTTTTGGGGTTTGGCCAAAAGAGACTAGCTAGACTTTTTTGTGTGTGTGTGTGGGGGGGGGGGGGGTTAGCAGTTAATGAGGTGGTAACAACAAAACTGTTAGGGTTATGGCAAGATCTTAGTGAGTCACACACCCACACTCCCTCGCCAAAGATCAGCATTGCCTGATTATTCACTATTGACTCCTGGGCTAATTGGTTTGGGTCATAGGCCCAGTGCAGACATTGTCTGGAGCTTACGTAATGTGCCGTTATTTTGTCAAGTTTACAGCTATCGTTTCACATTACATATTAAAAGAGTTGCAGTGGCTAAATACTGTACTGTTTCCCTCTTATTTCAATATCCTTAAAAGAAAATGTAAGAATGCAGAACACGTTTCCCCCAAAATATTTTCCATACTATGCCTGTCTATTGATAAGACTGTCCAGCATTCAAGTTGAAGAAGCTAATTTCTTTGCATTGCTCACTAGCTTTATGGTGGAGTGAACCCAATTAGGTAGAATTCCTTAAGCTGAAAGAACATGCTAGTGAGATTGAGTGACAGTCCTGAGTCATCCATCCATCCTTCTACACACCTCCATCCAGAACTCCTGGGCCCCGCCCTTTTAGTTGTGACTGCTCTTTCGTTGCCTCAAAACCAAAGGCATTACGTCAAAATAGTCTTGGCAATTTTATTGCGGTATAGTGTATGTGCTTTGTTTTTGTAGGGAACATTTTAATTATTCATTCCTTTCAATGTGTTTGTCTTAACAGATTCTATATGGTCATATTTGTCAGCATGCCTAAGCTTTTATTTTTTTAATGTGCATAAACTAAATCTTGGTATGTACCTGTTTTAGCCAATACATTTGTGTACATAAAAAAAAAAAGTATATATTTTTTACTCTGCCACCTTCGGGTATAGAATGTGTAGATATCTGCATGAATGTGCGTTTGTCTGCCAACACACATTGTAAGCCGGTGTGTTGTGTGTGTGTGTAGCCAGCCGCCAGAGACGTTGTCCTGCCTGACCTGCAGCTCCACAGGGCTTTATCTCTGGTGGTGTTCCGTGTTATTGATAGCTGCGGGGCTATTGACAGCCAGCGCCGGGGTAGGAAAGAGAAAATAGGAGTTTGATATGACATATTGTGCTTCTCAGCAGCTCCCATAAATAACGTTGACACGTTTTTGTATGCATGGGAAGGCCTCTGATTTGGCCTCCCATAAAAAATAAACTTCTATTATGGAATGTATTTGTCAAATGGGGCCATGATGGATGGAGCAGCGTTTAGCCCTTGGCAGGTGGATGGGACCACCGTCTCAGCAGCAAAGGCTTGTGGGGAGGATTTGCTATCATCCAGGGAGGGGAGTGATGCGGCGAGTAGGGGGCTGGGCTGCTGCTATTATTCAGGATGAAAGGGGGTGATTTTGGCACCTGCACTCTCATTCACATCTTTCATTACAGCAAACCGTTGCATTTGGCTCTTTCCCGTGTAAGGCAACACACAGTGAAAGTGTGTGTGTGTGTGTGTGTGTGTGTGTGTGTGTGTGTGAGAGAGAGAGGTAGAGAGAGAGAGCGGGAAACCGGTTGTTTTTTTTGTCGGACATTGCTGTTGTTTTATAGAAGTTAGAATTGTTTTTGTGTTTTTTACACAAACGTAGCCTGTGATGCTGTGGATGAAGGGATCTTATGTGAGTCTGTAGGGTTTAGCGTTTTGATGTGCACAACAGTTGTTTACGTTTTGGCACATCTTGACAAAGAGCGCCCACTCCCATCCTCCAGGTGACTTGAAGCAGCATCTCCATTTCTGGTCAACTCTAGTGGGGAAGCAGGCAGAGCCCATTGCTACCAAAATATTCACATGCATCTGTATAAATTTGCCCAAGCTCATTGAGTCTAATCCCCTCTAAAGCTATGTAAAGTGCGTAGAAGTCAAAGTTTAACAGCATGATTGGTCAATATGTACACAACAGGGTCATGTACTATTGATTTTAGTGGAGGGTGAAGCGAGCAATGCCGTAGTGGTTTCTAATTTTTTCCTGTAACAAAGGGAAAACAATTGCTGCCCTCCAGGCTAGAACTCTTTGGGTCATTTGTATATCTCTTATTATTTCCCCCCTCCCCTCTCACATACACACTGAGTTTTCATTTTCCTGATTGTGGTGTATTGTAGAAAGCAAATTGTTTTGTTTTATATTATGTAATCACATAAGGAAACCCAATGTTTTTGTTTCAAAGTTCATTATTTGACAGGGAAGCCTCAAAGCCTTTCCCTCACCTGAATGATTTTTACTGGTCGTTCCATAAAAGGAGGATTTGATTTATTCTGATCCTTAGCAGTGCTATTACTTTCTCTCGCTCCTAGACCAATCACATGACATAAAGATCAGCGAAATACGAGCATGGGAGGCTGCTCTGAGCAGACGCCTGTGAACTTGGCGAACCAGAAAGCGTGTGATGGAGAACACTTAGACCCTCTCATCCATTTCACATTTGTTCCAATCAATTATTCAAGTAGACAGCCAATTACAAATGAGAGGATTTGAGTGCCCGGGTTTAGCTCTCCAAAGACTTGCATTAGCTGTCTGTGTGGTGAATAATTGGCACGATTAATTTACTGTTGGGCATAAGAGGTGTTTTCGTTTGTCCGCCTGCAGAACGACCCTTGATGTGGACCGGTATGTGATTTAAAGTATTAAGATCAGCAAGAGGGCTTCTTCAAAGATATATAACAGTTTAAAATTGAGTTATAATTGTGGTTTTGATCCATATGATTATGTATGATAGTCTTTTTTTTTTCAAATTTGCAATTAGTCTTTCCTTTGTCCCTCTAATTGGGATAGAAATGTCCTATTGCAAGTTAAATGGACATGGGAGAAAATAGGTTAATGACAGACACTCACTTGCTGTCTGATGTATTAAATCACAGAACAGCAAGGAATTAAAGTGGATTTTCCCTCTTCTTTCTGTTCTCCATTGAACAGCCATACAATTCTCTACATTTGATGGTCAGATTGAAAGCAGAGTAATTTGTCTGTCAGCTTTGACTGACAGGTCGTAAGGCGACCTCATTTGCTCTTGACTTACCAACTCAGGATCATTTTCAATTTTCTAATCATCAACAGGACCTTTGTGATGTAGGGAGTGAGGGGAGAAAGGAGGGAAAAACACTGACTTTATCTTCAATAATGGATGCTTCACGTACAGCTTCAACAGAGTTTTTTTTCCTGTGACAGGAAGTGCAAATTCAGAGACCTCTTCAAACCGTTTTTCTTTTCAGAGCTTTCCTATTGAGATGAATACTTTAAAAGAAAACGTGCCTAGAGGATTTTCGAAATATCTGATAAGACGGAAGCCTGTAGAAATTATTCCCCCTGAATTATGCAAAAATACGATGAAGGTTTAAAAGCTACTAGTTTGCCTAAAATGCTGTTTAAGTATAAAAGTGTCGAGTTATGAAGTTGAATGTTTAAAAGCTCTGTTTACAAGCTTAACTACTTAAAAAGAACGCTAATGAGGTTGGAAAAGATGCAAAAAAGAGTATGAAAGTATGACAGAGGAAGAGTGAGGTTGGCAATTGGCCTGCTAAATAAAAAATCCCAAGTTCACAAGGTGGAATAAATGACTGATCAATAATAAAACAACAATTGTGTGAAAAAAACATAATGACTGGACATACTAACTATATTTACATAGAACACTATTAGCTAGACCTGTATTGAGAAAAAATATAAAAAGAAAGCTGGCAGTTTTCCAGGCTATCAACAGTATATGGAATGCTATTTTCATGGAGGATTGGAGGTGACAGCCTATCTCCTTCTGGAGACTTCCTTTGGTCCAAATGTATCCACGATGGAGTACTGAGTGTAGGTAGAGCAGACAGATGGGCTTGTGTAGGCCTGTGGCGTACAATCATTCTCCTGTGCAAAAACTCCATCTCACCAGAAACTTCATTCGACCAGAAACAGACACGAAGGGATAAAAGCCAAAGTGGCTGTGCCTAGACCTAGATTGTAGCTTTAGATATTGTGAATTTAGCTTGAGAGTTTATGTTTTTTAATATGATCTTATGGTCTTTCAAGAGAAGTTGTCAAGAAAGTTGTGAAAATGTTATATTTATTTCTCTCTTTTGTGCATCTGGAGCATATGAGAGAATTAACTGTAGAAACGGATTTAGTGTGGATTGGCCAGAAACCATTATTTAAGAAGTCAGGGATGGACCTTGATGTCACGGTTGCTCGTAGGTAAAATTGTGTTATATGTCTAACACATGTTACATGCAGATGTGCAACCATATGTCTCAATTTGACAAAGCTTTGACTTAGTATCACAATGTTATCATGCTAATTTGAAATAGTCCACCCATGTGTGTAGGATGTGTTTAAAGAGCAATCTCTTTGGAATGTATGGGCGTAGTTATCTATTCTCTTACTTCCCCATACCCTACATCGACCCCAACCTCACTTATTTTATTCACATCCCTGAATCCAACCTGCAGGTATTCCATCATTTTGATTAAAAGACCGATTTCTTCCTGGAAGCATGCAGGAGTTGAGGGCCCAGCAGCCAATGAGATTTGAGGATTCATATATTTTCATAAACTTTTAACAATGTCAATGGGACATGTCTTCAATCTCAGCCTTTGCAACAGTAAGGCACTCAATCTTTCTTTAGTGTTCGACAGAACATTTGAATATGAGCATAGGATTATTAATGTGTCAGTGCATATGACGACATGATAGGGAGAGTTGGTAGACTGGTGTAGAACAGCAGCTGTTTAACATGATTAGAAGTTTTATGTTTGTTATTAATTGAGAATCTTTCTGGTCACTTAGATGAGATGCTTAATTAAGGGACAAATGGTCAAAATGTCCACACTTTAGCTAAATTCAAAACCTAAATCAATGATGACAGAGAATGCATTGCACATTTACTGCCACGTATTTCTACAGAGTATTTTTGAATTAGATTAAAGTGAATTAATTTACAAAAGCTTCGACTTCTTAGAAGATATCAGCATTTGCCCTGGAAGGTTCTTTAACTGAAGCAGTACAAATTAGCAATGCGTGCAGCCACTTTCAGAAGCGGCATACAATAGACACCTAAATCAGGCGAGTGCCGTACTGTGTTTGAGGACATTGTGTGTTCCTTGTCATATCTTCTCAGTTACCCTAAACAAAATAAGACATGAAACTGCAGCGAACATGGAAGTGTCATGGTCAAGTTGTGCCACAATTCATTTTTTAACTCAATCCAGATATGGACCACAGCATCAAACAGACCAAAAATGCTAATATAGTAACATTTTCTTTCCCATATTTGTTCTTCTAAATCTTGATGTTGCTCCTTGTTTGGACTATTTGGATAAGGTGGCTCTAGTTTGGTAGTATGTGAGGTTTAGGACAGATAAGCGTCTTTTGTGTTGTAAAGCATAACAGTTGCATATTTGCTTACATTTTGGTTTTGACACACCACAGTGATAATATCCTTCGGTATTGTCATTGCATTGTAGTTGTAATGTCTGTTATGCTTCAGTACAGGTCCATTCTAGTAGAACAAGAGCCCAGGTATAGTGTCCTGCTCTGAAACATGCAGTTTTTGCCTCCTGCTCTCTGGTGTATGCGAGAGCGTTCATCCGCTGTGTTCCCCTTTAGCAAGAGAAATCCCAATTCAGCAACTTTTTTTGTCTTCCTCGTCTGTTTGTTTCCTCTTGGGCATGCACCTACACTTCTCCCCCCCCATCCCCAGCACACACACACACACACACACTCGCCGCCACATCCATCCCCCTCTATCTCTTTATTCTCCTGTATCACTACTTTCTTGTCATAAGGAGGAATTGAATTTGTCCCCTTTAGTGCAAACAACAATAGACAGAGTGGGGACTTGCAGGAAAGAAATGGCCACCGCCTGTCCCTGTTGGGGACTGTGTGTGTGTGTGTGTGTGTGTGTGTGTGTGTGTGTGTGTGTGTGTGTGT
>JAVQIZ010170351.1:0-20279 GCA_036023535.2 Galaxias brevipinnis | reverse complement strand
CAGTCCTCAGTGCAGCAGCAGACAGTCCTCAGTGCAGCAGCAGACAGTCCTCAGTGCAGCAGCAGACAGTCCTCAGTGCAGCAGCAGACAGTCCTCAGTGCAGCAGCAGACAGTCCTCGGTGAAGCCGCTTGGCTTGGCTTCCCACTACTCCATTACTGCTAACCTCCTGGGATGCCAAACCGTAAAGATAACACTGTGTTGAAACATGGTGCACATAACCCATTCATAACATTTACTTAAACCCCTTTTACAAGCTTTAAAATACATGCATACATATTCAGACCTACGAGGGGAGAAATGTAAGATGGTTTTTTTTATCGAGGTTCCATGCCCCAAAATACTTGAATAAAACAGTAATAGCTGATGTCATGCATTTTTCTTTGCCCCATTTCTGCCATGGTAAATAAACAGTTTCTTTGCACCTAATATTGTTCATAAGTATCAAACTTTTCACCTGAATTAGAAACTTGGAAGGTCAAAGATATGTGAGCGTGTGTTTCTGTTTGTGCGTCCTCCTCCTGCTGTATGTATGGGAGGACATCAAACATATGTTTAGGGTTCATGTGGATTATTACTCCAGCACTTTGGATTTGAAATAAATATTGACTATTAAAAGGTGCATACTGCCACCTTTTATTTAAAGGGTATTTATGTGCGTGTTAGGTGAACTGTGGAGGAATGCAGCTGTTGTGTAGTCACTGCTTCCATTTGAATCACATTCTGTGCACTTCAACTTTGTAGTCGTTTCATTTCAGTTCCTGTGTACGGGAATACAGAGCCACAAAATCAATGCATTGCTGTCTGCACGCCTATGTTCTACACGCATGACATCTATACAGCTAAAAGTCTGTGAAGAGAATAGGAACACACATGGTATCTATACAGCTAAAAGTCTGTGAAGAGAATAGGAACACACATGGTATCTATACAGCTTAAACGTCTGTGAAGAGAATAGGAAGTGGGAGTTCTGATAACCAGTTGTCGGTAAGGAGCTTCTTTGTTTTTTGTTTGTTTGTTTTAGCTACTGGGACACGGCGTATGACAGCGATGTGATGGACAACACTGTGGGCCTCAACTTATTATACACTCAGGTACAAATATACTTATTATACACTCAGGTACAAATATACTTATACTTATTATACACTCAGGTACAAATATACTTATTATATACTCCGGTATAAAGATCATTGTCAAAATTAATGAACCATAGTTATCTATTAGCCAGTAATTAATTTTGTTTGTACTGCATAATATAATATTTTGAGAAGAATCATACGGGTCTGAAATATTTAAAAGAAAACAAACATATAGGTGTGCATGTTTGTGTGTATAATACGTTTTGAATAGAGAAGTATTGTTTGCGTGTTAAGCATCTGCTGTTGGGATCTCTCCTCAGACATTGTCAGACATTGAGCGAGGCTGGATACTCGTCAACAAAGACCAGCACAAGCAGCTCAAATCACTTCAGGAGAAAGGCTCAAAGAAAGAGGTGAGCTTTGCCATGTTTCATTGTTCCTCTCTAAATACTTTCATTCTTAATGCCGCACCAGCTTGGAGTTGGAACGGGTGCACTTTCAAACATATTATTATTATTAATAATAATAATAATAATAATAATAATAATAATAATAATAATAATAATAATAATGATGATGATGATGATGATGATGATTATAATAATTAGAGGATTTAGACAAAGTTTTCTTTGGAAATAGTTTTTATTTAACATTGTCTACTTGAACACGATGCATATTTGCATCTGCATGTTTTTAACTATTTGAAGGAAATGACTGTAAAAGATGGTACAGTGGCTCACTATAGGCGGTGTTCATCTAGAATCTGGTTCGGTTGGGGGTTAGTTCAGTGCCATCAGGCAGGTTGTACTGTCCCATGGTCCTCCTGATCTCTTCTCTAGTTTATCAGGCTAGCTCAGATGTTCAATGCCATAAGGTAGGGTGTACTTTTTCTGTGTGAGATGCCACCTGATCTCTTCCTCCAGTTCATCAGGCTTGGTCAAACGCTCAAGTACTTTGGCTACATCAAGTTTGATCCCTGCCTCACCGACTTCCCTGAGAAGGGCTGTCACGTTATCGTCAGCGCCGGCAACAACGAGCTCAACTTCCACGTCAAACTGCCCAACGACCTGATGAAGGAGGGCAGCTTCAAGGTCACGCGCATGAGGTGCTGGAGGGTCACCTCGTCTGTAAGTCACCACCGCCACAACAACAACTTAGATTTAAGGGCATCCGGGCGGGCTCTCCCCGTCACACACACACACATCTTTCACTAATTTCTTAAACAAATCAATCAACTGATGGTGGTTTCTTTTGCTCGAGTGTACCCAGGTCTTTCTTCTTTGGCCTCTGTGAAACAAACAACTCCTCTCTTGGCCCTGATTGTTATCAGACTATACAAATCAGTGTCTGACTATCAAATGAATGTCAAAATGATGTACTCTTTTTCTGACATTCAATTAGTTATCATGGAAAGAGATTTGACACAAATTACCATATGGTCAAATTAATGCATTTGTCACTGTCTTAAATAGCTATTCAGACATTGTCTCCACATCCCAAAATATTCTAATATGAACTTTTGAGGAGAATAAACGCCCTCACCCTAAGCACACACTTTGTTTTTTTCCTAAAACATGCTATTTGTACATCCTTTGATTAAGGAGACTGTGGGGAGGAAGTGTAAACCTACTTTTTATTTATGATAGAAATCATAAGGTCAAACATTTTTGTTAGCAGCATGCTTTGGACCAACAAATGGCCATGCTTTTTTAGTTTAGGAAATGAATGCCATGTTTTTGTTATTTCTTCTAGTTGTACTTTTATTAATTTTGTTGATGATAATGATGGTGATGATGATTGCTGGAGAGTGACTGTGATGTGGCCAATGACTGAGTCTGTTGCTGTGCGCCTCCTCTCCTCACAGCAGGTCCCAGTGGCCAATGGCACGGCCACCCCCTGCAGCTCAGCAAAGTGCGAGGTGAAGCTGGAGCTGGCCTTTGAGTACCTGATGAGCAAAGACCGCCTGCAGTGGGTCACCATCACCAGTCCGCAGGTCAGAGCTCGTCCTCTCCAAGGACTTCTTCAAGTTATTCCCCAGTATCGTAGGGCAGCATGGAGTTATTTAAATGTTTGTCTCTCGGTTTGGATTTCAGGCTATTATGATGAGCATTTGCCTTCAGTCTATGGTGGATGAACTGATGGTGAAAAAGTCTGGAGGCAGCATCAAAAAGGTGTGTGCGTGCGTGCGTGCGTGCACGAATGCTTATCTTTCAAAGAAAGCCTGCCCCTCCTTACAGCTGTGATGCTACAGTTCATTCCACTGCACTGCCTCATGGTTAGTGGAGTCTATGGCCGGTGCTGGAGCAGAGGTCTGCTCATTCAGAAGTTATTTCACAACGGAACGCTACTGCACTGAAATAATGAGTGACTTTATAGATGTCTCCCAAATATCCTGTTGTTTTATAAAGCAAATGTAGAGATCTAAATCCTGCCGTTTTATAAAGCAAATGTAGAGATGTAAATCTTGTCGTTTGAAACAAACAATACTCTATGGGACAGTCTTTGCTTTATGAAATCAATAGGACTGCAGTGTGAATAAGGTCTGTTCTGACTTTACGTGCCTCTCATATCACCTGCAGACACTGAGGAAACGTCACAATGGTGCCATCCAGCGGTCAGACAGTCAGCAAGCTGTGAAATCCCCCCCTCTACTGGTGAGCCAGAGGATGACGTGAGCTACAGCTCTGCTATTTCAATAGATAGGGGGAATATTGGATGCTAAATGTGTCTGTTTCTGCTGCAGGACTCCCCTGACACAAGCCGCGAACAGATTGTCAAACTTTCAGTAAGTGTGGATTCTTATATAATTGTCTCATTGCCTGCTTGAATTAAAATAATTCTTGAAGGGAAAATGCAACCTTTGTTATCATGTCAGATTTGCAAAAGTACTACTTTGCTGCAGTACCACTTCCATGTAGGTCCATGCTTTTCCATAAAACAGGAATATCCAAATGGTGTCCTAAGGTTTGTGGTTGTCCCAATAGTCTCCTATAGGGAAGAATCATGTACAATAGTAAAGGCCTGCCATGTTCCTTAAACAAAAACAAGCAGTTCTGTCCACAAAATGCATCTTTAGCCTGCTGCCTAAGTATTCTGACCGACCTATTTACTCAACATGGTGTTGTATACAGCATGAGCACCTGGGGAGGTAGGTGTTGGTTGGTAGTATGTGAATCTAGCTGGCTGTGAAGGTTTATCTGTTTGTGGGTTGACCCTCGGTTTCCCCCTCCCAAACAGACCAAGCTGAGCTCTGTCTCCCTCCGAGGGATCAGCGCCTCCAACTCTGCCAACGACATAAGCGGCAACGATTTCCATGGCAACTATGCCTTTGAGGGAATCGGGGATGATGACCTGTAACCCCATCCCATGCTACTCTCAACACACGAGACCGCAAAGATTCCAAGCCAAGCTGAGCCGAGCCGAATGGCACCAAGGAGTCCCATTCTACAAGATTGTAGCCTCCCCTAGGAGGATTTCTCTGCCTTAAGCTTTGCTTTATTTTTAATCATTTCAACTTTTGGCTGACCATTACATTTTTCATTCCGTCACATTCGATTCCTATGGGACCTCTGTGCTGTAGATAGAAACCCGAAATATCTGAAAGAGTCCATGAGGGCAAAGATTTTAAATGGCAACATTCAAAAGGATTAATTGAAAATGTGAACACCCCAGAAGTTTAGTCTCATTCACCAGAGAACATTGAGAACTCCACCTTTAGTCGTTATAGTATTGAACAGTGTGCCAATGTCACTCAAGTGCTATATTTTACCTTCAGATATGGAGCCTAACTCTGTTTACAAAGAACACTGTGGAAGGAAGCATTTAGGATTGTCCCATTTTGCTGCCACAGCTTGTTTTACAATTGGTACAACATGTTGGATCCATCAGAGCTCAAGTTCATCAGACACTCTTTCAGCTCTTACTTTTAGCACAGTCGCCACTCGAGAAAACACTTATCCTGTCCAACAGTGCATTACCTACAGGAGGACAAATAGTACAGGCAATGATCACTTTAAAAACAGGTCGTTTAAACAGGCAAAATAAAGTTTCTCTTGAATCTAGTGGCTAGATTTTATTATGATCTCAGACTTGACTTTAGTTTAATATACAAGAGTCAAATCCTGGTCTTCCACCAGGAAACCCACATATCTAAGTTGAATCCACCAAGCTTCAAGGTAATGTTATGGTTGGGGTTAGGGTCTTCCAGCAGGAAACCCACATATCTAAGTTGGAATGTTAGGGCTGGTCATAGTCCCAGTCAAGGCTCACACGCCTGGCTGTAAGCTAGTAGATAACAGCAAACTGGCAGCAAAATCAGCTCTAGCCCTTTGTAATCTCATGACTGTTCCCAATTGAAGGTATATTCAATAAAATAGTTTAAATTATATAAACCCGCGACCCTGCAAAGGATAAGCGGTATAGCTAATGGATGGATGGATGGATAGTTTAAATTGGTGATTGCATAGTTGAATGAATGACTTGCGATACAGACAGACATTTTCTATATTTAGTAATTATCCTGCAGGTGGAGGGTTTTATTTGACCAAGCAACTGTTTATCTGATGTCTGGGACAGTGCTGAGTCCCCAGTGCTGGAAGTTAAGACACCCCTGATCATTTTTTAGAAGTCAAATTCAGTCATGCTGCCTTTAAAAATAAAGTCTGCCTTATCTTCATTCTTTTAAGTTCTCTGGACACACATATTGACAGATTTTTTGTTTTGTTTTGTCGTGTGATTTAAAAAATTTTTTTTATCTGCCTTACGTTTAACTAATGGTGGCTTGCTAGCTAGAATCTTGCAGAAGAAGGTGAGTTTGATTGGTTGGGTTTTGGCCAAACTGCTGGCACTCGTTTAACCCAAGATGTTGCACAGTATTACTGATGAATATGGTTATTTATTGAGTGGAAATTTAGTATGACTTGATAGCATGGCCAAATTAGCAAAGGGTTCTGAACATCCGTCTCTGATTTTAAATGTTACCACCAACACGTTTTATGGTTTCTCATAAATGCCAAAATTCTAGTTTACTAAAGCATTTTGCACAAATAAAATGTTTAAAAACATGCTAATGTCACTTTTATATTATGTACATGCAATTAAAAGTATTATGAACATTTACTAATCTGTATTAATAGTATATTGTAATCAAATAGATCAAATGTAATCTAAGCTGTATAAAAAAATATTAGAAAGACTAACATTTACCGTTGTTTACAGAAAATTTATAGGGAACATTTAGTCAAAATGGAAACATGTTTACAAATTTCACATTTGATTAGTAAAGAATTCTTTATTTTTTTGGGTGAACAAAGTTTTGTGGAACATGATTCTTGTAGGCTCAGTACATATTCTATGTGTCGATATGTTCCTCATCTCAGATGTGTTTTTTAATTTTTTTTTTTAGATGTGATTGTTGCTTTAACAGCGATTTTCTGACCACGTGTAGAGCATGAATGAAAGTGTAAACGATTATTATTTTGGAACCCTTTTGTGACTAATGTCATCCCACTGTGCTGTGTCCAGTCATTTCTCTACTTCGGGTGTGCAGCGGTACAGGTGATAGATGCAGCATCTCAAATTGTTTTAAGAAAACGTGTAACCATTGGGAACTTTTTGACTGCAGTCTAGTGGTGTGCTACAACTTTAAGACACATATTCCTTATATGAAACGTCTAATTATCTCACTGTTTGGTCTTCAGTAGCATATGTAGAGGCAGAACCCCTCCAAGAGTCTCATGAGGAATTGTCTTGTGGTAAGGTGTTCATTTATATTGAGAACAAATACATGGAAATTGCAGTTCTGAATTTCAATAAATGTAAAGGTGCCAAATTACATGTGAATTATGGCATTTCTGTTATGATTGTAAGCATGCTGCATAGACAGTTAAAAATATTCCTTTCTGTAAGGACTTCTTTTTGAGCGATTACGTTTGGGTTACATTAAAGGCTTGACTGTGCACTCTTCATATACATCTCTTCACCAACATTATTCCACATGATTTAGATTTCTCTAAATATAATACAATTGCTGCAATACTTAATGAATGTATGACTTCATATGTTGCAGCTTAGTCACAGAAATAGTATCAATAAAATGTTAATCTTGGCATATGTGTTCTTTACATCTGGCATTAATGTAATCCAATAAAAAAAAACAATGGAAATGAACAAAGTTCATATTTATTTCAAAATACTTAGTTAAGGCCATTATGAAACCACTGCATAAAAACGAGAGATTACTCGGGTCTGGGGCTATGACAAGGAGTTTAATGCTTCATTTTGTCTTGGCAACCTGAAATAGTACTGCATATAGTAGTTATTCATATATAAAGTCCAGGTCCCTTGTATATTCCCATAAAAACGTAATGCCAAGGACAACACATTCATCAATATACAAAAAGAACAAACATGTCTATATATTATAAAATATGCACTTCTAATGGGGTGATGACCACATTAAAAAAATAAACGCAATATATTACATTTTGACACTCATGCGTACCAATGTGTCTTCAAGTATTAACAAAGTGATAAAACAATGGACTAATTTCACAGTCAACAGAGACAAGACAAGAAATGATAGCAACATGATCACAAACTCCTCCCAGGTAGAGGCTCAAATGTAGGGGTCAAAACTCCACTCGGGTAATCACACTAGTCAACTCCCCTCGGGTAATCACACTAGTCAGTTCCACTTGGGTATTCATGCTAAAATTGAGACCCTGTTTAGCACTGACTTCTAGTTATCTATCACCCAGAAATGTGCTTCTCCATAGATTTACATGGGTCAATCCTACAATGGGTATGGAGATTTCAAACTCCTTGTTCCACATGTGCATTCCCTTTAAGAACAAGGGTTAAAGAGCCATGGACAATGTCAGCAAGAAGCAAAAGTAACTAGCGCACACAGCTAGCCTAGCATAAAGTTGGCTAGTGAAACGAGAGTGTTGTAATAGTGTATAACAACAATATAAGGCATAATGTGAAACAACAGCAACAACAACGTATGCCCATTTGCAAAGAGGATTGTAGAGATGTCCAATACGGGCTGGGATTGGGTTGAAGTTGAAGTACAGTAATCATCAAAGTCCATTTGTCTAGCGCATTGCTAGAATTTTGTCAAATAAAAAAACAACTCTTCCCTCACACTTACCCACCCAAAGGCATCCAAAACATTCAGAAAAATGTGTTGATAATTGTGCATGATTCTAAAAACAAGTAGCAGCCTCTGAAGACATTTGACACAAAAAGAAAACACCACAATATAACACAACAACAGGGTACTGGAACAGCGAGTACAGAAAAACAAAGAAGTACATTTGCTGGTAGCTTCATTCTTTGTGTCTTTTTACACAGATATGTCCATTGACTGACGTTTGCTTGCTATTGCTCCACGATCACTTTTAAACTAATTTGAGATCCATATACTGCATATCCACCCCTGCTTCTTTCCTCTGTGGCGGAACCCTAACCCCTATTCCCTCCTCTTCTTCCTCCTCTTCCTCGTCCTCCTCTTCCTCATTGCCAGGCATCTGCACTTTGACCCAGCCATCGGTGGCCAGGCCGTGCTTCTTCTGATGTCTCTTGTAGTTGTCCCAGTGGCCCGTGGTGTAGCCACACTCCTGGCACTTGTAGGGCTTCTCCCCCGTGTGCCGCAGCATGTGTCTCTTCAGGTTCATGCTCTGGTTGCAGGAGTAGCTGCACACGGCGCACTGGAAGGGCTTGGCGCCCGAGTGCACCCGCTGGTGGCGCTTCAGGTTGGCCAGGTTGCCACAGGCGTAGTCGCACAGCTGGCACTTGTAAGGCTTCTCGCCGGTGTGCACGCGGTGGTGCCGCTTGAGGTTGTCAAAGTGGGCTGAGGCATACTCGCACTGGGGGCAGCGGTAGGGCTTCTCCCCGCTGTGGGTCTTCATGTGGCGGGCCAGGTGATTGGGGTAGTGCGTGAGGAAGGGGCAGGCGGCGCAGGTGTACACCTTGTCGCCCCGCTCGCCCGGGCTGTGGGGTGAGGACGAGTCCTTGGTCAGCATGTCCAGGGTGCACTTGGGACAGATCTGGGCTGAGCTGCCGTCCTCGTCCTCCAGGATGACGCCGCACAGCCGGCAGGTGAAGGGGAACAGTAGAGGGGGCAGCGAGTGGCGGCTCGCACTGCCACCGCTGCCGCGCCCGTTGCTGCTGGGAGTCTGTAGCTGAGAGGGGGGCTGTGGCCTCGGGGGGGGAGGGCCGGCGGGGGGCCCTCTGGGGCTGTTGAAGGCCGACAGGTAGCCACTGTTTGGGACGGCCACGTGAAGGCTTGGGGCTGGCCTCACAGGCTCTGACAACAAAGAACGACATTAGTTAGCTTCTGCAAAACCTTCAAACAATGGGTGCTGAGAAGACAAGATCACTAGGCATGCGCTTACACACTGCAGCAGGGGGTTCAGGACTATCACTACTCTAGCCCATCAAAGCCTGAGCGGTGTGTCTGTGTGGACTGTGGTCTCGGAGAGGCAGGGTACGCACCTTGAGCAGAGGCCCGATGCGCCTCCTGTTTGGCTGCTGGCCCCGGGGCAGGCCTCCTGAGGCTGTGGTGGCTACCAGCAGCCCGCGCCGCCTCCTGCACCATCCCTGCTGACGGAACGTGCATGCGCTGGTGCCTCTTCAGGTTGCCCAGGGAACTGCAGGCAAAGGTGCAGCTGTCACACTTGTAGGGCTTTTCCCCGGTGTGGATGCGCAGGTGCCTCTGTAGGTTGACCAGCTGGGCAGAGGCGTAGGTGCACAGGGGGCAGGTGTAGGGCTTCTCCCCGTTGTGAGTCTTCATGTGCCGCTTCACGTGGTTGGCGTAGCGCGAGGAGAAGCCACAGATGGGGCAGGACTGGAGCTTAGATGAGCCGTCCTCCCCCATCAAGCTCTCCCCAAGTTTGTCGCCCTCTCTTTCGCTGTCCAGCCGCAAAAGGGAGCTGGAGCGAATTCCACTGAAGCCACCAAATGGGGAGCTAAAGTCTGCTCCCTTTGCCTCTCGGCCGTTTTTGCAGCATCTCAGGCAATAGGGGCCCACCAAGTCTATGCCAGGGCCAAGAGGGTCATCGCGGAGCTGGCCGCAGCCCCTACAGGAAAGGTAGGGGGGGAAAGTGGGCTCGGGCCGCGCCACCCTGCCCAGCTCTACCCCTCCGTTCTCACTGGGGCCCTGCTGCTCCTCCGTGTCACTCTCCATGCTTAGTTGACTGTAGGCAGGGCTCTCTTCATCATCCAGTGGGTACACAGAAAAACCAATTTCAGCAGCAACTTCTGTATAGGGGGGGGCAACCAGAAAGCATTTTGGTGTCAAAAGATGATAAGGAAACGGCAACATAAAACCACTCAGAAAGATAATGCAGTGTGGTGTATCATTTTTACACAAGAGACCAAATCAAGGACAGCAGTTACTTTGAATATGTCATTCCGTGTAGGTGTTCCTGCACTGCCCATAACTAAAATATAAATCCGCTCAGAGCTAAAATCTGACAGTGACGTTGAACTTTGATTATTCAGATCGAATGGTCTGTCTACAGGAAAGGACACCCTTAAAGACCAGTGCTGTGGAAATAAGAAGTAGGACTTCCAGATTCACTTTCAAAAAGCACGTACAGCCAAAGCCTGAACTGGTAAACGGAGAGCAATTAGGAACGAAAGCAAGTCTGAACAAAACCTAACTATAAGAGACGATGATCACCTAATTTGGACTGGTTCTTCACAAAGGAATTTACAAGATAGTTATAAAGATGTTCTAAAACAAGACAACTGCCCACTGACCAAATCAGAGCCAAACCCGTCTCTATTTGAGAAAGACAAAATACAAATCTCCTTTTATACTTACAACAGCCTTTTGTCAGTCTGCCGTGTGGGGGGTTACAAAAGGAAAATGCACAGAAAGAAAGTGCAAGCCGTAGAAGGAAGAGAGTCTCCAAAGGTTCTCAAATGTAGGCCCTGTGCGCCTGTCTGCCAGACGTGCCTTTCTGAGGTGGAAGCAAAGCAGACAGAAGGCACAACCTTCCTCCAGAGACACACACAGAGAATGTGGGAAGGGCAGCAGACTGCACTGCCCTTTTATTCAGCCTTGCAGAAACCCCTGGTGGATGATTACCAAGCCTAATGATAATGATGATGACTATAATGGCTCTGCTGCTGATGATGATGATGATGATAATGATGATGAGGGAGAGCAGATGATGATGATGATGATGATGATGATGATGATGATGATGATGATGATACTGAGGGAGCCGGAGCAAGGAAAGATGATGATGATGATGATGATGATGATAAATAAATGCCTCTCTGTAATGGTGTCCTTGATGATAATGGCACTCTTTTTATGACCTTTATATAATAATGGTGGAACAGCTTTTTTTACTCTGTCAGAAAGAGGAATCTAAAAAACCGAAGAGAAACACAGTGGCTCCTGTCAGCAGTCTCCACTCTGACCTGAGATCAGCTTTAACTTCTGCCAAGGTCCGTTGTTCAGCATACAAATAGATAACCCCAACTAGATATAAAAATTAAACCAACCTAAAAGATACCTAAACAACCCTAGTGTAACCATACCCACTCAAAAATAGATACACAAACTACAGAAAGAAACAATCAGAGCAAAACCTTCTCAAATAAACCCAGACTATCACCCACAAGGCATTCCAGTCAACTGAAGGATGAAGGCCAGCAAGAGTTCTGTGCAATCATTGCCCAAAAGGAACAGCTTCAGTGTAAACAGGGTTGATTAGGGTTAATGGAAACGTTTGGGTGAAGCACTACAGCAGTAGTGTCAAAAAGGCACAAGACGGTGACAAAAAACATACGTTTACTCCAATGAATCAGTAGCTAATGAACATCCTTCATTGCCAGTCTGGAAGACTTGATAACAGACAGGTTCAGTTCACAAAATAATGTGTCTGTTGACTTTCTTTTTTTATAGCCGAAATCTTAGTAACAACAAAAGCTTGCGAGAAAGATTTACTTAGAGAAATGTTGTCCTTCCTTTAATTTGGGAACGTGGACACAGAAACGTATTGTACAGACTGATTTCTCATGTGTGACTGGATACTAGCTAGATACTGAGTTTGATGGATATGAATCCTGTTTAAGAGGCAGGTACTACATTGTTGCATAGGGTGAGTGTTCACAGGCACACTGCCTTTTATTTATGATCTATGTTATCCCTCCTTGGTGTCAGTCAATAATGTGACAACATGATATTCCCATGTCGATTTGATCCTATTCCTGTCCTCCCAGTGAAGCTCATTAGGCGATGATCAAGTCAAGTTAGTTATTTCTAAAGCACGTTTCAAAACAACTCACGTTGACCAAAGCGCTGTACAAACCAGAGCAGACAGTTAAATCCCCGGACAGATAAAAAACGAAAATGCAGACATAAGCATCAATGCACACAAATCAGTCACATCAACGTCACCTGTCAGGACTGTGTGCCGACACCTTGCTGCACACCATTCAGAGGATACGTGATGCTATGGATTTGGCTCACATAAGGCTATTATTTTAAACCACAACTAACTCTGTTTAGGTTTGGTTCATATAGTTCCGCCCAAATGCGTTCACCCCAGAAACGAGCGGCGTCGAGGTGGAAGGGGACTGAGACCTACTTATCAAGGTTTGTTTGTTTGGTATGCTCCAGAGTTCAAATCCATGTTCAAATCTACCATAGTAAATTAGTTTCATTCAAAATGATACTGGACCAAATAGTGCACGTGTTAAGAGCCCTTAATGAGAAAGTTGTGAGAGGTCTTCCCAAACCCTTATTCTTCTGTGGATCGGACCATGGTTCCACACAAGCAAGTCATTTTTGAACTCCTTCAGCCCTTTCAGTTCAGCCAGAACACCATATTACTTCACCAACCATGTTAACTGACTGAAAATCAAATGCTATCTGATTAAGTGTCGTTTGATCTGATCATATCAAGATAAATTTTGATATTAATAGTTTTAACGTTGGATCTCTTTTTAAATCAATATAACACTACAAGATATGCTCTTGAAGTTTTTTGTGAAGGTCAGACTTAACTTGGGCTAATATTGTAGCTTGTGAGTACAACAGTCCAACAGACAATGACAGTAACTGCTCTCACTCCAAATCCCTTTTGAACCACTAAATATTGTTCTCATTAGTGATTGCATTGGATTATATGACAAGAGGTATTATAAAACCATATCCTGTGTATTTAGAAAAGTTATATTCCCACTTATCAATAATAGCCTATTCAGAAAATAGTTTGTAAATTAAACAAAGGACAAAAATGGCTTATCATTTAACATTTGAATTTGTATCTATTTTCTTTTACTCGTCCTCTGAATGATGTTCTGTTTGTTTTCACCCTGTAATGCGATTATATTTTTTGGTTTGTCCTTGTGAAAGAGATCTCTGTGTTAGAGGGACCTTCCCTGTATAAAGAAAGGGTAAATGAAGGAGAGGTCTGAATCTGATTCAATTCAACTCAGGCTCATTATCAACAATAGGATATTTTATTAAGGTCCTCGTTTAACAAATCTAAAGTTCTATTTCCATTTTCATTGAATTTGTTAAGTAAGGCCAATTCATTAAACATGTAGTAGTTTAAATTAGGCTAAACTCATTTTGCAAACTATAGATTACCTATTTGAGTCAAATATTATTTGAGCTTAACATTATTTGAGCTTATTGATATTTATCTAAAAAGGGGTCCTTGACCTATCACCATTCACAGATAAGCAAGTCAGGGTGACGTAGCCACCACCAAACACACATAGGACTGGTTGTTGTGTTATAGTAATGTTAAGCCCTATGATAATCAATCAGTTCTTATTTCTGCATTATTTAGGTTCTAGCTATTTTCCAGCCTAGCAGTCCACCACATATCCCAGCCCCCCAGCTCCAAAGACTTTCAATAGGAAAGCCATGTCAGTCATGGTCGCCACATGCCACCACATTTCTGCTGGCACCAGTCTTAATAGGGACAATTTCATTATCATCTAAAGCTTTGCCCCTATGACCCAAGATTTTTTTCTGAATTATATAAATATATAGTTTTCATTACCTTTTCAAGAAATAAAATAATCTTTCAAATTTTTTTTTAAATAGATGCTCTTATTTTACACATAACTGTCTGCATTAACAAGACATTGCAGGAATAAGAGTATATGTTTCCAAAATATTCCTCGATGAAAAACGTCTGGACCACCGTATCAATGAATCATGGTGATTAGTCCTAATCATCAGCAGGTCTACATTCAAAGCAAAGGCTGAAAGGGATTTGCTATGAGGGCAGCTAGACTGTGCCATGTGTATCAGACAATCTATGGCTGTCTTCTTCTCTTTCTTAAAATCCTTCCAAAAGACTTACCTTTATCAACACAATAACTTCGTTCTTATCTGGGTTTTATATTATTATTATTTTATCTAAGATTTCATAATTTTCTCCTGTGTTGGTTTTGTATTCATTAAAAATTAATTTAATTCATTTATGTTACATCGATTCATTTTGTTATTCAAATTATTTTATATAGTGTTCTCAATTATCTTATTGTTTATATAATGCAAACTGTTATTTTTAGTAGTTTTGTGTGTCTGAAGCATTTTGTAACATTCTTAAAAAAAGGTGTTTTCCAATAAATGTGCAATACAAATGTAATTATCATAAATTATTAGGTATGTCTTATTATTAATGTGTTGAGTATTATTACCTGAAAACTTGTCCAGGCTAAGGATCTTGTTGTCCGAGTCAGGATCACCAAACTCAAGGTTGTTTGCCAGAAGGAAGTCTGTCTCCAAGGTGAGGTTTCCTGGAGTTTTTACACCATCTTCAGAATCCACTGCAGATGAACAGACAGACAGAGTTGCAATATGAACACATTCATCATTTTAAATTTAAAATTCCACACACATAACTAGATTTAAATCAATGCACGGCTTCAAAATATGAATTTTAACGCATTCGAAAGTGCTTTCTTATACTATATACTGTAAATAAATCATAACAGTTTTTATTTTATTTTAAAAAGGCTAAAACAATATCAAGACAAGGGGATTCATGCCAGAGTAGCAAGGCGGATCGAACTGATCACAAGAATCAGTGATCAACAGTCCTGTATTATTCTATGGATAAAAAGGAACACTTTGGAAAACAGATATGGAGTGTTGCAACAGATGACGTGATCTCCACAGTCACCCGACCTAAACCCAATAGAGGTTTGAGATGAGTTCCACCAGGCAGGAAAAGCAGCCAATAAGCACTCATTATGTATCCATCAAGAGTATTGAAAAAGCATCCCTGTTGATCTTAAAATGTTTGAAAGAATGCCAAGAGTGTGCAAAACTGTTATCAAGGCAAGGGTAGGCTGAAGAATTCGATATGTCAGCGCATATGTTTTTGTTTGGTTTAACTTTTTGCGGGGTCAAATACCATGTTTTGATGACTTTACTATTACTCAACAAATAAATAATAAATAAAGAAAACCCTTCTATAAGTAAATATGACCATAATTGACAAATTATAAATCTATCTATCTATCTATCTATCTATATAAATAAATAAATAAAACATATTTAAATAAAACAAAATAACTAAAGCAGTCCCTTCGTGCAGCCTCTCTAACAAGCGTTGCAAGCACTTTGCTGCACTCTGGTGGAAATTTGAGTGTCTGCCATATAATGACCATATTATGGTAAGTGTGTGTGACGGAGCTAGTCAATTTTCAGGACCACACCCTAAAATGATGAACAAAGGCAATATTATTATGTGCCCTGCAACTAATTAAGGAAATATATGGTCATTATGGATTATTTTTTGATATCTTTATACACAGAGGAGGACTGAAGTAGTTTCATGAAGAGCTTTCATGAATGTCAATACAATCGTGCGTGTGTGTGTGTGTGTGTGTGTGTATTTGGACTAGACCCATTCTTGTCTTTAAACCAAAACCTCAGACACTTAATGTAATAGCATAATATTATAACCTCTTATGTCTGGCTGTAACAAGTTTAAAACAAATAAGCCATTTCCTGATGCAGGCTAAAGGGTCCTCAGACTAAAGGCTTACTAGTTCCAGTCCCTGAGTCCCACAGAAAATTAAAAACACAAATATAGTTAATAAGTACTGTCAGTGTGGTTTAACTTTCAACATTTACACTTACACTTGACAGGCTGTGGATTCTGTTGTTTTTTTCTTGGCATCTTCCAGTCAGCCTCTCTCTCCCTTGAAACCTAGTCTGGAAGACTTCAGACACTTTCAGCTCATTGTGATCCTTCTGGAAACCTATCTCCAATAAACCTAGAAACGTATATAGTGAGAAGTTGACTAACTTAAAACACCAGGAAAGACACATAGACAAGCTTTGAAGAAAGGTACTAGCGCTGATTGCTGCAATTGTTCAGGTTGATCAAACACTTATTTCCACAAAAACTTTGCAAGAATTAACTAAAGCAACAACTAGACCCTTCATTAGCTTGCACCAAAACAGCAACAGACACAGCTATGGGCCTTCTTGGGCCTTGTATTATAGCCCAAAGAATGTGACGTACAGTGCATGAAGTGCTAGTGACAGCACATCAAATAACAGGTGACCTTAGTATACTTGCTGATGTTGACAAACTTGCTCTGCTGAAATAAGAGGTTTTTTTTCAATATCTGGTCTAGCACTGCCATTAGCAAACGATAACGTTTCTTAATTGATTAACATAGCCAGCGTTACAGATATAGCTGCTAATAATTTTGCGTCGATAACTATATGATAACGCTCTGTGTTATATAGCTTTAGTTTGGTGTATTCTTCTAATAATAATAAAGCTAGTTCTGTAATTGTAATAAGTGGCTAATTGGCTAACTAACGATAGCTTAGGACAAACATGAGAAACAGCAAACTACAATAAATGTTAATGAATACCATTTGCAGCGTAGCTTAACATACGCGAGCTAATATTATAGCTAGCTTTAAAGCTAACTTACCTAAAATGCGTAAAAAATCTTCCCTATGGCTGTGGTTACTGTTAGTTAACGCTCCATCAGAACGCAAATAAATTTGGTTTACGGTAGTGGGTCTACAGATCCACCATTTCTGTATGCGCAACTGTGACAAAGAAAGGTAATTAGTGGTGTTTTTCATAACTTAATTGATTTTCTGATTTCTATTGTATACATTCTCTTCCGCTTTCCGTATTTCCGTTTCCTATATTCCCTCCCCAATTAATGGCATTGTGGTAGTTGAAGTTTATCTCTACTCATTTATGGACGATATGAATTGAGCCCAAAGAAAAGCAATGCAAACTGATAACATATGCCTACAACATATCTATTTTCTAAATTATACAGAGCAGACCTTTAGGCTATTTCCATGTAGACTTAGTGGTGACTTTCTCACACCACTGATTTGATATGGTGACCCAATAATAATTTTAATTATTAGCCTATTGACAATTTTTTTTTATAAATTACTGAGACGTATTGTTCACTTTTGTGGCCTATCTTTACCAGTTTGTTTACCAATATGGACTCTGAAGCTCATGCACATAATATCACGAAACACGAGAAACTGAAGATAGCGGTAAGCTATAGATAGGCTATATTAATCTGTTGCTTGGGTTCATTGACGGGTCCTCATCGAGGCGCGTGCGCATTCGACCTTGCCTAGGACAACCGTAGCTGGGTCATAATATTTATGTATTGGAGATCCTTTATTTCTGCGTCATCTCATTGGTCTATGTCACTGCAGTGTACCGCCCGCAGGCCGCTGCAACCCACTTCATCCGGCGCCGGACTAGTAGGGGGACGCTCCTGAACGGGATCTCCTTTTCAACGTCATGCGGCCCCGTTTCTCGGACACGGGAACCCTGCAAAATTCGTGTTACTCAGATGGTAATGTTTTAGGGCAGTGGGGGGAGGGATTTTTTTGCTACTGTTGGTCTACAAGGGGAGGAGTCAGTTGTTCATACTGAACTGCAAAGGCAACGCGCTTTTGACAGGTAAGGAAGGCATCGTTTATAATAGAAATGTGGCGTTTTGTGTTTTTCATCATCATTCGTTTAAACGTTCTTTGAATGTTGTGAGCGTCGTAGAATATAATTACAGACATTAAACGGTACAGGCCACGTATTAACCTTGCCACTCCCTGCAATGCTGATGCACTAGTTAAACCCTCAAATAAATAATTGACTTGACCGTCGAACTGGGTGTTCTATGTCAATAATGACGCGTGTTCTTCGCCAACTGTTTTTTAACGTTGGTATTCTGCCAACCAAATGGTATTTTTGAGGTGTAGACTCCGTATTCAAAGACTAATTGGCTATTGCGTGCTGGTCAGAGGATGCTGAGGGGGTATTAGGTGTCCTGGGAGTTTACGCTCTTGCTGATGTAGACAGTGGTCAGATAGGATAAGTGATCGGCTGTTCCTCGGGTACAAATTGCATTTGTTGAAAACCAACCTTCTGCTTGACTGCAATGTATCAGCGTTGGCTACACTTCTAGCTCAAACAACAAGTGTTATCCTTACTTCAGTCACATGCCTTGTCTAAACTAAGCATTTGGATTTGTTATGTATATCATTGCACGGTTGCGCCTCTCTCAGACCCAACTCTATAAAGTGATAATGTAGGGGAAAATGGCTTTTAAGCAGTCAATCTTGCTATGTCATTACCGCATCTGTGTAACGTGCTTGTATGGTCATCAAGAAAGCTAATGTGCATGGTTTTAACTAGAACGTCCAAGTTATATAGCATAAAAAGGGTCTTGCCAGAATGTTTCCTTTAGTAAAACTGCTGAATCTATTGTTACAACCCCCTAATACCTGTTGCCCACCATTACCAGATAATAACACCTGTTATAAAGGCCTTACAATCCCAACACTGGAGACTACATGCTCAATGTTTGTCAAAGGTTCAGAAACAAACTGTGAAACTCTGTTTTAAGTAATCCCCCCTAAAAATGTGTCTTCCTGTTAAAGCCCCAGTATTTGGTGGTATTTATTTAGCAGTTAATTTTGTTCACATATTAGAATGTTGGCAGGGCCGGTTTGGGGTTTGTCTGGGAGACTATAGGCTGTGTAACTTATAGCTGGGTGTGATAGCAGGGAAAAGAGTCCTAGCTATGTTATAAATATATCGTAAATAATATATCTTATTTGGGGGATGTTTTGAATATATTTTACATATATTCTTCTTTTTTTTTTCGAGACATATTGCGTCTCAATTTTCCAATATCATGAAATATCTACGTATTGACCCAAGGAAAAAAAATCTATAAACCAGCGAGGCAGTGACAGGCAGCCATCACCAACCATCTCTCTTTTCTGATATGCTCTGCCCCTAGAAGTCATGCCTAACAGCAGGGTGCTCTCATTACAGTACTGTGTTCATAGACAAGACCAGTATTAATTTTCAAGTTGTTTTAGTTATATCAGAGGCTATAGCAATGTTAGCCTTGCATATCTTTTGGACGGTTGCATGCTACCGCCTTGGGGACCGGATTACCTGGTGGAGTTGTCTGCTGTGGATATCTTGGGAGCTAATAAAACTGACATGAAGCACAAAGGTTGTTTTCTTATTACATTCACCAATCACAACAATTAGGAATGGTGCCTGAGCTACAGGTGAGGTATTCAAAATATTTACTGTGTTAGATTGAGAATTAAAGCCTGTAGATATTTTGCATTGTGTAAAAGGGTACACATAACACAAAGAAAGCACCCTCAAATCTTCTTTATTTTCTTTCATATTGTACAATTGTATACATATTGGTAATGCTAGAGCAAATAGGTCAACTAGCAGAACTGTAGAGGACTGTTTCCTCAGGGAATGTAAACAATGTGGCACACAAAGAAACACATGGTAGGGCTGAAAAAGGTTGTGGCACAAAAAGTCAACCAGGGGGCTTGATGAGTGGAGAATTTACGAATGTGAGAATCCAACAGAGAAACATTTCCGGTACCATGTCTTGATTGACACTGTGTCCAGTGCAGGCCACTGTGAGCTCCATTCAGCCAAGAAAAATGCATTTGGTATGAGTGGAACAAATCTATGGGTAGTTTACTCCATTTAGTATATTGATAAATATACACTATATAGACTTTGTCGACTTGTGAACTGTTCAAACATTTTCCATTTTCTTAATAACTAGAGTACTTCCAAATAAATTACTTTCCGTATGAATTGCATAGCCTACTAATACAACCATTAAATATATATATTATTACATATATAATACAT